>JAKWJD010001763.1:18988291-19188291 GCA_027705065.1 Solanum peruvianum
TAATTTCAAGAAAATGCCCCTTTTAAATGCATGTTTTGCATGGTTGCGATACTTAGTGTATTCTTCTGCTAATCCCATTCTTCTATAATTATTACACAAAGTGTAGGTAATAGATTCTTAAGCATTGGCTATACGATTAAGGATCTTGATAGGTGATTCCCATGCTCAAGGAAAGGGGTCCTTAAGTTACAAGGATTCGTACTCATGTCTTACTGCAACATGTTTAAATGTTCATTAGTTATGTCTTATGTTTTAAGGGTCGCATCCCTAATGTATTTTGATGTTGTTCAGTCTAAGATGGCATAGAGACTTTGACTCTATGTATGTAATATGATATTTTCAATATATATGTAGTGAAGTTCTAGTATATGATGTGCTAAGAAAGTATTAAATTTTCCGCTAAATTTACTATGACAATGCAATGTATGATAACTATGGGCTTGTATAAGACATCCGAGAAGTCAAGTACGCCATGCTACTTCTAGGGGGTGCTCCCCATACGTGGCATCCCTTCATCTAGGGTTTCTTGCAGGTCGTTCGAAATTGGTATTTGAGCCTAAGGTTTTGGTAAATTTTTTAGGGTGCAAAGTCTCAAAATCCACGTTTAGTAGAGTCTTGTTCATCGGTGTGAGTCACGAAACACCCATGAGCGAGGGGTTATATAGCTATAGAAGTTTTACGTTCTTCATTATTCTAATGTCGTGCCTTAGAGTTGAGTTCTATAAGATGTTTCTCTCTTGCGTTTATAGGACATGAATACAAAGAGAAAAGTACATAGAAATTAGGAGGGAGGAGTGGTTAACGAGAGGATACCTCCCCGTGGTGAGCAAGTCCCTATTGTTGTCCAAGAGAATGAGGTTGTTCCCCTCCGGAACCTTAAGGACCTCAAGTTCCCCAAAAGCCCCACCTCCCCCATGCCCAAGGTCCTGAAGCTCTCTTTGTTAAAGGGGATATGACTAATGCGGAGTTAAGGGCTGCTTTTTTGAATTTAACCCAACTCATAACGTCTAAAGATCATGTCATCACTAATCACTTTGTTACCTAAGCCAACCTAAAAGGTGAACCTCAGCCTAATGCAAGTACTCACGCTTCTAAAATTTGAGATTGAATGAGGATGAACCCTCCTACTTTTCATGGAACTAAAGTAAATGAATATTTACAAGGCTTCATAGATGAGGTGTTCAAAGTTGTGGATGCTTTGAGTGTTACTCATAGAGAGAGAGCGGAACTAGCCACTTTCAAACTCAAAGATGTGTCTCAATAGTGGTTTGAGAAATGGAGGGATGAGAGACCCTTAAGGGATGGTCTGGTAGATTGGGAAGTATTCAAAGAGGGTACTATTGACATGTTCTTTACCTTAGAGTGGATGGAGAAGAAGATGGTGAAATTCATGAACCATTGTAAAGGGGGAATGAGTATAAAGGATTACTCTCTCAAATTCATGCAACTCTCTAAGTATGGCCCGACCATAGTAGCAAGCCCTAGGGATAGGATGAACAAATATATAATGAGAGTTTCTAGATTGGTGAATAAAGAGTAGCATACGATAATGCTTCTTAATGATATGGATATCTCTAGGCTCATGGTGTATGCACAAAAAATTAAGTAGTCCAAAATTAGGGAGATAAAACAAAAGAGGAAGAGGCCTAGGTTTAATGAATCAAGTCAACCAATATCTATGAAGATGTTCTATTATCAAGATCCTTCCATGGGGAACAAGGATAGGGCTCCTAACCTAATTCCCAAGGAGGTGGTCATACTGTCGAGATATCTACGTGTGATACTTGTTCGAAGCAACACTTGGGTGAGTGTCTTGCCAAGAATCAGAAGGAACTCATAACACTAAAGAAAAACAAGTACTTACCATAATTCCTCATCCTCATCCAGCTTTCATCCTTTAGTCAGTAGTACATAGAAACGTCTCTTATTTGGAAGCAGCATCCATTGTAACATTACGAGAAGCTTGTTTACCCGCTCTTCCTTTAGAAGCAACGGTAGGACAATCTCTCACGTTGTGTCCTTCTTTACCACAACGGAAGCAATTCCATGTAACCTTTTGGCACTCCCCATAGTGCCTCTTTCCACATGTGACACATCTATGTTTTCCATTTTGTGAACCACCTCCTTTCTCTAACTTCACCTTAGCACTCGTAGGTTCTTCTTGATCTTAAGCCCCTCTTTTTGAACCTAATTTGATATTGGTCACTAGAGCCACTACTCTTCATGTTTCTAGACATATTCTTTAAGTTTGGATTCTTCAATTTGTAGGGCATACACCATTAGTCTTGCTAGGGTGATATCATTATGTAACATGTCCATACGACATTCCTCCCTCACTAGATCGGTAACACCCGTCACGACTCTACTCATCCCTCGAATAATAC
This sequence comes from Solanum peruvianum, assembly GCA_027705065.1. Taxonomy (NCBI): domain Eukaryota; kingdom Viridiplantae; phylum Streptophyta; class Magnoliopsida; order Solanales; family Solanaceae; genus Solanum; species Solanum peruvianum. The sequence goes on from JAKWJD010001763.1 coordinate 18,990,676, forward strand.
ACAAGGGATGGGGCATATCTGGATAACCTTGAGAACTTCAAAGATTATTCCTCAACGCTCATATTGCCTTGCTTGAGATTGATAAGCTCCTCTACCTTAACTTCCCTCCTTTCACGGGGAAAGTTCTTCCTAAGAAAAGCTTCCTTAAATTCTTCCCACTCAATAGGACCCGACTACACCGTCATATATCTTTCAATTGAGTGTACAACACTTGAGCAACCTCCCTCAATTAATATTAAGTTGGTTCCGCCTTCTCCCTAGATGTAACCCCCATAGCACTTAACACCTTGTATAATTCATCTAGGAACTCTTGGGGATCCTATCCCACCTTAAAGCCAAGAAAGATAGGAGTATTCATCCTCACAGACTCTGTTAAACTAAAGGTCATAGTGCTCTCCACAAAATTTACCCTAGGCACCATACTCAAATTCACTTTAGTAGTCAAAGCTCGGGCTAAAACAAGCAAAGCCTCTCTAATATCCCTATAACTCAACTCGCGAGGAAACAACGGAACATCATTACCTTGACCCCGAATAGTAACTTGGTCACCTTTAGCACCTTGAGGAACTTGCTCGTCTTCCTCAACTTGAGGAGGAATTTACTTATGCACATAATTTTTCTAAGCTCTCCTAGTCGGTGTCCTCCTCTTATTCATATTCCTAGAAACACAAGGAAACTATAAGAAAAGAGTACTCATAATTATTACTCTACGAAAGGACATAGGAGTAGAATAGAAGGGAAACTCTATCGTCCTATAGCATTTTGCCCATAGATTTGTCACGACTCACACCGATGGTCAAGACTCTATAAGACGTGACTTTATGAGATTTCTTAATTCTTAAGAATAATTTCTTAACCTATGCTCTGATACCAAGCTTGTCACATCTTGAAACCACACCCTTGAAGTTAGGTCCAATCTCGGATTGCAACCGGCGTACTTGACCTTTTGGAGGTTTTGTACAAGCCCATTCCATATCATTCATCGCATATACATAATGAAAAGTAGCGTAATTAAGACTTTTCAAAAACATTAGAATATCTCTAATAATATCTTTTGTTATAAATCATAGGATATACTAAGTCTCAGTCTCATCTAATTTAGACATGAGAATACTTTGGGAATACTACCCATACTTCAAAATATAGAAATACTTTGGCTATTGCAATACATCAAAATAAAAGACATATATATATGCCCTCGAGTCAATTGAGGACGTACTTCACTTCACTTAAACGACTCTAGAATCCAAGCTCTCCTTCACGATCTTTCTCACGATCCTTCACTAATGCAAAATAGGATGCATTAGTAAGGCTTTCATTAGTAGTGCTTGCATTATTAATACTTGCATTAGTTATGCAAACATTATTTGTTATACATTATTTGGTTGAAGCATTAGAAATAACAAATCTTGCATAATTTCTACTTAAAAATATATGTTTATTAAAATACCCTTCACCATTTACATATTTTTACACTCTTTTTGAAGTTGCAACAAAGTTCTTTGCTAAAACATCATTAATTCCTCCTCTTCTTCTTCTTATTTTTTTGATTTTCAAAAATGATATTAAATAGTTGTACTATTTAAGTTAAAATACTTTTGTGAAAAGCTGGAAAAAGAGTTTTTAAATCAAATTTATCACCACAATAGTATAAATTAATTAAATTATGATGAAATTAGATTTTAATTTTTTTTAAAAAAAATATATATTTAAGAGGCCATAAAGTCTATGAAAACGCCAACAAATTAAAAGACTTAGAAAAATAAATGAAAATAAGAACACATGATCATAGAGAAAATTAAAAGAAAAGAAAATGTTGGGAAATGTTTCAAAAAGGCTTAAGAGTTGTTTCGTAATTATTTAAGTAATGTAAGTTTTAAATATAATGCATTGCATGATAGTTTTAGAAAAAAATTGTTTAAAAACATACCCTCGACAAATATAGTGAAAAGGATATAAAAAATTTATAAAGCCAACTGTGTCTTTTATAATGTTAATGGAAGCATTAGAACTCATTGCATTACTCATGCATAAGAATAGATGGTATCAGTAATACACTTTTTAATACACAATATAGTGTATCACAATTGCAAGCATTAGTTATGCATTGGTTAGAAAAGTATACCAAACAAGGTACTTAAAATACATCAAGCTAATGCATGCATTATTTTATCTAATACACTCTACCAAATGACCTCATAGAGATAAACAAACCCATTAAAGTAGTACAAAAAAATTGTTCTAAGTATGGCTTTATGCATCAAATCATGAAAACGGACATTTATTAGAAATATGCATCTTTTTGACTTAAATATCATAACGTAATCATAAAAACAACATTTAACACCTTAGAAACATATAAGATAACTTTTAAGAAATTCTAGACATTTTTGAACCAACTTTACAGTAACCTATACTCACTATACAGAGAATTGCTTCACCGTAACAGTGAAGTGACTTCCCTTCTCTGTTGGCACTTTCTAGTATTTAATTATCAAACTAAAAGCTATCGTAGACTCACTTATGAGAGACGGACCATACACAATCTCTAAGTATGGCTAAATGATCCTCAAGACTACTTATAAGGATATACATACACACTTAAAATACATCAAAACACATAACTTGTATAATATGACATTTATATTATTAAGGCTATCAAAAGACATACTTAAATAAATCAAGATGATAAATTCCATGGTTGACCCCTTGAAGACTACCTAAATTATCCTTCAAAAGTACCTAAATAATCCTCATACCAAATGAGGACATACTTCACTTCACTTCAATGATGCTATGATTCAACTATTTCTTCACAGATGATCCTCGCCTACCAACAATTATAGAGACAGAAAAAAGCATGGAATTATTATAACCACATACACTATGTATGACATAATGTATTAAGTCTTCAAATTGGATATTTATCACATAAGAAATCACATAGCTTATTTATCACATTTTAGACGCAACTTACATTGAACTACTTCACTGTTACAGTGAAGTTCCTTAGCTTTACTTTAGACACTTTATATCATGCAATTCCCTCACTAAGAGCTATCCTAAGACTCACTTAAGTAAGACAAAGAGATACCTCCCATACAACCTCTATGGGCACACCTAAATTATCCTTAAGACCACCTGTAATGAGATCAACATACACCTACAAGACATCATACACATGAACAAGAGCTTGTTCTACCTAAGTTGATTCTAAGTCTCATTTGAGTGAGTTGTGAAGCGATCGCCCATACGATTCCTTACACACACATAAGAGATCCAATAGACTACCTAAGATAAAACCATTCTCACTTAATATATCAACACATAGATAATATGAAATTCCCCTTCCATAGGATTTCAAAAGACATACTTAAGTAAATCAAGAAGATGAAGTCCATGATTAACCTCCTCAAGATTACCTAAATAATCCTATAAGATACCTAATGCTTAGATCATGCTCACACAATCAAAATCTTCCATAACTAGAGTCATTCCTAAGACTTATCTTGGTAAGGCTTATTCATTTAACATACTTTATTAACTTACGTCATTACATTCATTAGTTCATTTAAGTTTCGTTCATCATATATAGACATTTAAGTAATGCTCTTCGACAAGACCTAGGGACTTTTACTAACCACTTCAAAGCGTATTGTGTCATGTCTAGATAGTTTCCCATACCACAACCTAAACTTTATACAACTTCTCTAATGCTAGTAGGTATCCCATATTATAAGAATAAGCAATAACTGACATAGGCCATGATAGCTAGACATGGAATCCTGAGTTCTATCCTACTTTCCGATAAGGGTGTTCTAATTAACAATGGTAGAACTTGGACACATCCCATGTTGGCAAATGACAAATAAATATGAAGGGCGTGCTTTGTACTCTAGCCTCATTATTTAACAAGAACTACTTCCCTTATCATACTCATTCGGTGCTAGACTTTGTTCTCATAGAGTAGTTTACATTAAAGGTTCATATAAAGGGGTTCTATATCTATTTCATAACCCAATCACATTTACCTACCCAAAAAAGGTCCACTAGGTCTACCTTAAAATGGCGACATCAAGCTCATAATGACTTTACCAATTTTTGATATGATGTCGTTCCAGCCAGTCGACCTTAAGTCTATTATTCATTTACTTAAAGGATGTCATTACGTCTTTGTACCTTCAACGTCCATAACCTTACCACTAGGTTCAAGGTTTCACATAAAGGACTCTCATAACATCATTTTAGGTCTCATGTTATTCATACATACAACACTAAGAGTCTTTAAAAACCTTTAATGAAAGATCCCATGGAGAGATCATCAAATAGGACAATTCATCTTCGAAAACTTCAGAAAAACTTCTTTGAATGTTTGGATCCTTGATGAATAGAGTTTCAAGGATAAAAAATACATACCTCAATGAATCTAATTCATCAATTTAATGAAGAATCTCCACTCAATTCTCCAATCAAAGCCCTTCTTCAATGGAGTTCTAGAGATTTTCTAAGGGAATTTGGATTTTGATTTTTGAAGAATGAAATCTTCTAAGTGTTTGTCTTATATACATATTTAAAATACCTAAAAGACCCTTTATGAACCGCAATTTCTCTTATTTTCTATGTTAGGTGAATTTACAATTTAACCCTTACATTACATTGAACCTGCGGATGAGAAAAGGCTCACAAACGGAGGGCAATCGACAGCCCGTCCCTTGACCAACGGACCGTCCTGTTGGTCCGTGTTTGGGGACTGAGGCTGTTCTTTAGAGTCTCCTCTCCTACACCTATGTAATGACCTACAATATACTATCAACGAGGAGTCTACTGGACCACGAGCCGTTTATTGGCTCAGTCGTTTGGGGAATGGTCTAGGAAGCCTTGTCTTTTGAGAAGGTTTCTTCTTCAAGGACCCTTGGTTGGTCCTCGGGAAGTTTTTCTCGGGCGTCCAACCCTAATGTGTTCATATAAAATTTTAGGACCTCTCACATTATGTTCATAAAAAATGAGCACGTAAAACTCGATGAAACATGCCTAGACACACAAGGTCATTTCAAGTCAAACCTATCAAACATCATGGACGTTCTTGGACGTTAGACCTCAAAACTTTACAAAACTTGACACACTTCCTATATATACCATAATAACTTATTTAAGGTGCTTATAATCTCATGAATCTCACATAAACACATAAAACCACATATGAGGCACATAGGTGACTTAGTTGTCAAATATTTTGGTTGTCCCTTGGCGTTTTAACTCCAATTCACCTAAACTCGTAGACAATGCCTCAATACAATATTATATACCAATTTAGGACATTTGAACATCATGACAACCATGTTAGGCTGTAGCTTCACCTAAGTCATTTTAGGGATCTTACAGTTGGTACTATGCGTATGTTACATGCATTGAAGTCTCCAATCTCAAGAGTACATTAGTGATCCTACCTTCCCTATGTGGGAAGGGAAACTCCTCACTCAAGTTCACTCGGTGCTAATCTAGAGTACCTTTTGAAATGTCTTTAATGTCTTTATTAATCATCATAGATTATTGTAGGTCATATTGTCTAACCCTTGTATAAACATCATCATCATCCTATCTCAATAAGCATTGCATGAGTATTGTCCTTTCGTTGCAATTCATATAGGTGAGGTTAGCACATTAACATTTTAGTATCATGATAAGACACATTGGTAAATCATTCACCATCCTTATAACATTTACATCCTAAGCTAACACCTCACAAATCATAGTCAAGACATTTCAATTAAACATCATACCACCCTATTAATCTTAATACAAGGAATACTCCAATACAACATCATGAGTTAATCACTATTAATCATCACTTGAAGTAAATGATAGGGATCACAAGAGTTACCAAGTTTCCTCAATAATTAATCATCAAGGTCTTACAATCAACCAATAATTCAACCTAATTAGGGTATAAATCATCATAATTCAATGACCAACATGATAAAAAGTCTAGAAGAATCGCTATATCACAATTCAATACTAGATTATAGCTTAAGACAAGATACTTAGGTCAATTTAAAACATCCTTTATAACCTAAATCAAATTCTCAAGAACTAACATGATAGGACTATAATTCACCACAATTAATTAAAAAATAGTATAAAAATATCATTAAGTAGTAATTCAACCAATAACAAAGTCAATTGAACCAATATAACATAATTCATATCAAGATCATAACCAAGGTTAAGGGTTACAGGTCATCTTCTAAAACCTAGACCAAAACATGAATATATATCATAAAAGATTTAAATTACATGTTAATGTATTCAAAATATCAAAAATAATTCATCAACTAATAAATTCATAACATAATTTTTCAGATTGGAAAAAACCCACTTGGAATTCAACTTTGGAAATCAATTGGATGGAACACTTTGAGGAAAGATGTCTCAAAGGTGAATTAGATTCAATACATGAATAATTGATGAATATTAATGGTTAAACATGAATCTTTTCAGCCCTAAAAACCTTCCCTAGCTTGGTATTCAATGGTTTTCTTCATTAGAGAGAGAAAGAAGAGAGAAGGAAGAGAGTTTGGGTTTGTGAGTTATGAGAGTTTAGATTAGTTTAGTGGAGTTGGTGTCTTTATATGTGCTGTTAATTAACATAATTAGTCTTTCCTTAATCCACAAATAACGATATTACCCCTCAATTAATTAATTAGAACTTATTAAAAACATGTAACAAAGTCAGGCCATCATAGATGAGACCTCAAAAAACGGTCCGTCTGTTAGTCAACGACCCTTACCCGTTCCCTTTTGATCATCCGTCAATGAGTTCAGAGAGTGGTCAAAATGGACAATTAGACAAACTGCTAAGCATTTGTCTAAAAATGGCATGACGCCCCGTTGATCAACCCACTATCCGTCGTTCCCCTTCGTTGGTGAACATTGCCTAGGTAGCCTTAACCCCAAAATGTAGTGGTCCTTCTCAAGGGACCTTGGTTGGTCCTTGGAAAGTTGCAATCGGACGTTTCTACTATGAATCAATTTAAACACGTGTTAGACACCCTTCAACGAATATTCATCATTTTACCACTTCTACAAGATAGTAAAATAGGCTAAGGCACGCTAACACCTCATTGAACTAGTTTTCGGACGTCATGGACGTTCTTGGATGTTTTGGTTTCTAGACTTCCTAAATGACCTATATTCATAAAAAATGGACTTCAAAAAAGTTTCTAGAACTTATGACACTTATGATATGATCTATAACACGTCTTGAATTTTAGAAGTACATTATTCCTCTCCTTAGGAACATTCGTGGCCGAATGACACTAAAAATCTTTAGAAGGACGGAATGTACTCATAAATAGAAGCCCAACCAACAAAAATATAATAAAAACATCAATCATATTATTTACATAACATAAATCAAAGAAGCCAAATTTCAAATTATGGGCATACTTGATTGTAATCGTTGTAACAACATCCAAAAATGCACATTTTACGAAACTTCTCCAAAAATCAAGAAATCTCAAATTTAATTATTATTTTCATTATTAGTAGGAACTACTAACCTTATATATCAAATAGATGAGGGTAGAGGGACTTCATGTCGTCCTCGGCCTCCCATGTTGGACCCTCGAGTAGGTGATTCTTCTATAACACCTTTACAGAAGTCACTTTTTTATTCCTCAATTTCTTTACTTACCTATGAAAGATTTGAATCGGAACTTCCTCATAGGAAACGTTATCCTTCACACCAAGACCCTCAATAGGAACACTTTACTCGGGATGACCAATATACATCATAAGCATGGAAACATGTAAAAAGCGAAATAACCATAGCCAATTCACTAGGAAACCTTAACTCATAGGCAACCGTACCAACCCTTTTCAAGATTTCATAGGGACCCACATAACGAGGACTCAATTTCCCTTTCTTGCCAAATTTAACCAGCCCTTTCGTGGTTGAAATTTCTTCAAAATTTTAATGCCTTCTCCTATGATCGGCAGAAGCTTTTCACCGATTATAGGCTGTTTGCAACCGGTTCCTTATGATATGAACTTTCTCCAAAGGCTTATAAATCAAATCAGGACTAAGAAGAGAAGTCTCCCCCACTTGAAACCATACAATAGGATACCTACACCTCCTACCATACAAGGCTTTATAAGGACCAATGTATACGGATGAATGAAAACTATTATTGTAAGAAAACTCCACAAAAGGCAAATGCTTATCCCAATTTTCTTTAAAATGAATAATAGAAGCTCTAAGAATATCCTCCAGGTTTTAATAGTACGTTCCACTTGGTCATCCGTTTGGGTATGAGAAGCGGTCTTAGCTTTACCTTAGTACCTAACCCTTCTTGGAATGAACTCCAAAAAGTAGATGTGAATTGTTCACCCCTATACGATATGATGGATAAAAGAATTCCATGGAGACACACAGTACTATCTATAATGATCCTTGCGTAATCTTCCGCCGAATAAGTAAACTTGACGAGAATGAAATGAGTGGACTTGGTCAACTAATCCACAATTACCCATATATAGTCATATTATTTTAGTTTCTGACGCAAACCTACCATAAAATCCTTATTGATGTCTCCCGACTTCCAAGTAGGAACTTGGATTTCTTGGAGCAAACAACCGGGCTTTTGGTGCTTGGCCTTAACTTGATTGTAATTGGGACACTTAGCAACAAATTCCGCTATGTTCATCTTCAAACCTTCCTACCAAAATACTTCCCTAAGGTCATGGTACATCTTTGTTGAACCCAGATGAATGGAGTAACGAGACCCATTAGCTTGCTCAAGGATACGGTTTCTCAAACCATCTATGTTGGGAACACACAACCTTCTATCCTACCTCAAGACACCATCACCCAGAGGTGAATGACTCATTAAATTTACCAAGAAATGATTCCTTTTACTCCTTCAATGATTGATCAAGGTATTGTTTGGACTTCACCTCAACTACCAAAGATAACATGGAGTTATGATGGACCATAAAACCACCATTCAAAGAATCTTCCAACCTCACACCCAATCTAGACAACCTATGAACATCTTTGAATAGTCATTATTGCCTTCCTCTACATGAGAAACACTACCTATGGATAACTGACTTAGAGCATCAACAAAACATAGGCCTTGCCGGGATGATAGAGAACTCTCATTCATGAACATTCAACAATTTCAACCATCTTCTTTGTATGAGATTCAACTTCTTTTGAATAAACAATTGTTGGAGACTCTGGTGGTCAGCATACATATTAACATGGACGTCATACAAGTAATGCCTCTATATCTTCAAGGCAAATACAACAGTCACTAACTTAAGATCATGAGTTTGGTAGTTTCTTCATTGCACCTTATGTTGTCTAGAAGCATAGGCTACCACGATCCCATGTTGCATAAGCACACACCATAAACCCACTCGGGATATATCACAATACAAAACTAAACACTTTGTACACTATAGTAAAGTCAACACCGAAGTGAATGTAAGCCTATCTTTCATGATTTGGAAGCTTCTCTCTGACGTCTCCAACCACTCAAATTTCTTACTCTTTTGGGTTAAAGTAGTCAACGGAGATGCAATGGACGCAAAACTATCCACAAACCTACGATAATAACACGCTAGACCTAAGTAACTCCTAATGTCTGTTGGAGTCAATGGTCTAGGACAATTTTTTACCACCTCAGTTTTCCTTGGATCAACCTCAAGCCCCTCCATAAAGATGATATGACTAACAAATGCCACCGACCTCAACGAAACCTCACATTTGCTATACTTGGCAAAGAATTGATTCTCCTTAAGCACTTGTAATACCACCCTAAAATGGTTTATGTGATCACCCTCTCTTATTGAATATACAAAGAGGCCGTGAATGAAGACAATAACAAATGAATCTATGTAAATTCAAAACGCCCTATTCATGGGAGCCACAAACGTTGTCGGGGAATTTGTATGACCAAAGGACAGCACTAAAAACTCATAATGACCATATCTAGTGTGAAATGTCGTCTTTGATATCCTCACCTCTAGCCCTAAGTTTATGATATCCGGAACTCATGTCAATCTTCGAAAAGTAGCTTGCCACTTAGAGTTGATGAAACATTTTGTGAATCCGTAAGATTGAATAATTGTTCTTAATAGTGACTTTATTGAGTTGGCGGTAATCAATGCATATTTAAGAGACCCATCCTTCTTGATAACAAACAAAATCGGAACACCCCATTTTCATGACTCGAAACTACCCCCTAGAAGTTAGGGAGAACCCTTGGGTCATGAATGGGCGTACTTGACCCTTTGTGGTCTTGTACAAGCCCTTAACAATCGTTCTTTAAATAGGACATGAAAAGTAGTGTGGAATTATAAGTTTTCAAGATATTTAATAAAAAGCTAGTCTTTCATAAATATTTATAGATTCTCATCGTCACAAGAAACCTTAAAGACACGATATAATATCTTTGGGACAAGACCCTTTCCATTGAATAAAAAATAGGATAAGTCTTAATATAAAAACTAAGAAAACATACTTTACCTCCTCGATTATATGAGGACATATAAAATCTTAAGAGAGCATATTTCCCAAACTTCGGTTTCAAATCTTCCAAAAGCTTCCAACATATACTTAAAGATTATAGAAATTTATGGGGTTAGTACAAAACAATGTACTAAGTATGACATATGCAACACATGTAAAAAGGGACATTTAAAAAAAACTTTTTCATGCCAATTAAATAAAACATGAATATAGAAGTAAAACAACATAAGAATTATCATTTATCACAAAGAGAAGAATTTCCATAATTTTAACAAAAAGGGACACTTTACAGTGAAGCTACCAAAATATTACAATAAGTTCATTTTAAATTAACATTGATCTATCTAATTCTAAAGGAGTGACCTTCCAAGGCCAAGAAAATCGGAAGTGAACTCATTTCCGTAGGAGTTTCCCTATCTAAAAATTATCCTATGACTCACCAAGGTAAGACATGCAGGAAGTAAACATATGCCTCCTTTAATACACACAAAGGTGATCCTCAAAACTACCCCTCTTCGGCTGACTCACCTCGGAAGAACAAGTCCCTACTCAATGACAAAACAGTAAAAGAAAACACAAAAAACACACTAAGACTTCCCTTTCGGAATGCCTATCTAGCGCAATGAGTAGATGACGTCACATACCACCACCTACCCTGAGTAGTATACTCTTTTCGAAGGCTTGGCACCAAGACTCCCCTTTCGGATGCTATACTTAGTGTAATGGTAGAGTCTCATTCCACCACCTACCCTAAGTAGTACGTTCTTTTAGGAGACTTAGTTCATTCAATTCATATAAGACTCACCAAGACTCCTCTTTCGAAATGCCTACCTATTGCAATGCATAAATAGCATCCCATTCCACTACCTACCCTAAGTAGAAAACTCCATTAGAAGACTTAGCACATTTATTACTTTTGAAGGAGATAGTTTAACCGACATAGACCATGAGAGATAGGAATCGAATACCAATATTAACCCTTATCGTATGAGGGATCCTTACTTGCCTAGTGTAAGGTAATTATCTTAGCTTTTACATGGATTGCCCAATAGCTACACCTATCGAGTGTATAGTTAAGAGATAAAGAGATTGATAATAAGTAACTCATTATCTACTACCGAGGACTACTCATCTAAGAGGTACATTGGATTGCAACATCTCAACTCACAGAGTGTAACCACCTCTTCTTCATATCCTCTCGTGCTAGACATAACCCCCACGAATTATAAAAATTATACACTATAGGTTAAGGATAATTAGTGAACACCACATCTAATCTCAAGAAGGGCATTCATCCTCCGACCTATCTTAGAAAGCTCTTTGGATGTAGGGAGCTTTCTATTAAACACTTCATCTCAACTCACGGAGAGTGTCCACCTCAAAACTCTTCTAGGTATTTAACTTAGTTTCAATAATTCATTTAAGTGTGTGTGTGTACAGGTGAGCAAACCTTTCATAAAAACATTATTTTATTTATGTTAACTCCTATACATGCTTTGGACCTTCAATTCATCAAATCACACACATTACATGTTTCACATAATCATATACTTCATTTAGGTATAATCTAAACACAACAAGTAATTCAAGATTCAAAATATACAATATAAGAACAATTTTTATCATCCCTTCATTTATCATATAAGGACTTTGAAGCCACACTTACAAAACATAAAAATTATAATCAAATTTATCAAGTAAACACCGTCACCAAGAAGGTGGACCATACCACTCAAGAGCAATTTATATAAGAATTATACAATAAAAGCAACTCACAAATTATTCCAGACATCATTAGCTATAATAAATTTCTAAATATTCCATCATAATAAGGACCTTAGGGAAGTAGCAAAATCATAATAATAATACAAGAAAATTGAAGTTCATGCCCTACACAAACATGTTCATTTAACGCATTTTTTAAGCTACATGTTTGAAATATGCATAAACATGAGTTTATTGGGTTTTTGAAATTAAAATAATCCATTCATACTATAAGAAACACATTTGAATCATTTAAACTCTTTTACAATAAGCATCATGCTTAAAATATAACATAGAAGAAAATAGAGTTTCAAAACACTTTTTGAAATCTTTTAGAAACGACTACTTGAATGAAAGAGGGTTCAAGGATGGATACCATACCTCAATGAGAAGGAAACCCACTAAATTTTGTGAATAAATACGTACAAACCAGCCCTCCTTTCCCTCATTTAGTAATAGCTCCAATGGTGACTTTGAGAGAGTTTTCTTTAGAGAGAGTTTTAATATTTCAAGTGAGAGTTCTTGTCTTGGGCTAATGCTTAAAACTAATCTAATATAACTTATAAACCCCAAAATATCATCCTAGGGTCATAAAAGATGTCGGTTAAATACCCCATGTCAAGGCAGCAGGCGAGACAACTTTTGTATGAATTATTAAAGACTCTCAACTAACGAACCGTGTGTCAAACGACACCCCGTTGATGAGGGTTCGTTGGTTGTCTCTGAAACCCTCAACACCTGCATACATTCAGGTCCAATCAATGGACCAACTATAAGAGTCGTCGGTTGGTCGACTTGTACCGTTGGTGGACACTGCCAGGCAGTTTTTGACTAAAGTCCATGGCCCCTTGTGGGTCCTTGGGGGGGTCATACACAGACGATAAACTTATAAACATAGTATTCTAGGTATTAGGAACATACCACATCAATTTCGACTAAATAGAACACGTAAAACTCACTCAAAAATATGAAGACACACGAACACTTTCTAAGAAACACCTTTCGAGCGTCATGGACGTTTTTGGATGTTGACCACGAAACTTAACAAAACTTCACACACTATCTAAGAACACTGTAATTCAATTTATAACCAAATTATGTTAATAAACCATCACGAATATCTAGTTCACCTTAGTTCGTTTTAGGGCGTTACATTCTCCCCAACTTGGAATAACATTCATCCTCGAATGATATTTAAACTTTAAAATCAACAAGGAATATCTAAGAATCACATAACACATTAAAATAATGATCAAAACACTCATAATCAAAGCATCAACTATCAAGGATCACCATTACACATTTCCAAACACTTGAAACACAAGCAACATTTTGCAAAACTTCACAAACTCAAAATTCATCCTTCTCCTACTTTTATTGAGAAAATACCATATCCAACATTAAACATGATCATATACAACACTTTAACACATTTAAACTTCAATCAAAGGCAAGACAAATTTTTCTCAAAATTCAAAAATCTTATAGTGAACGTTACAGTAACATTGTGAAACATGCTTAAATTAATATTTTCATTCTTTAAGAAATTTATCAAGATAACATTCTCATAAGAAGTATAAAACCATATAAAATCATCTCATAAATAAAAACAACAATCATAAAGAGTTAATAATTACCGGGACTATAAACTTCGGATTAGTTATCCTTCTAGCTCCCATCCCATAGGGAGGGTTCTTCTTTGGAGCATTTGAATATAGACAACCTTAAGAGATTGATTGACCTCTTTCCCACTTTATTTGGTTTTAGGGAATTAACTCACGTTGTGGCCCTTATTACCATATCAAAAAAAACCATCCGTACCGGCAAGATACCTACCCATATGTTGCTTTCCACAAGAAGTACACCTAGTCTCTTCAAAAGTCTAGCCACTACCTTCGGAATGTTGTTTTGGAGACCCATCATTTTTTCCCATGGAAGAATATTTGTTATAGAACTCTTCTTAGGTTTTTTGTTACTAGAATCCTCCAACCTAAGCCTCTTACCTTTTTCCTTATCTCCCTTATTTGGACTCCTTAATTTGTTGTGCATACACCATGAGTCTAGAAATATCTATTACATTAAGAAGATTTGACGTACGACAGTCTTTATCAAACAAAGCTAGACAATCCCATCACAAATTTGTTCAACCTGTATCTACGCTTGTCTACGATGGTTGGAGCATACTTAGAGAGTTTGGTAATTTTCAGAGAGTACTCTTGCACAGTTATTTCCCCTTGACGAAGGTTCATGAATTCAACCATCTTCTTCTCCGTGCACTCTAAGGGAAACAACCTATCTAGGAAAGCTTATTTTAATTCCTCCCAATCAACCGTACCTCTTCTAAGGGTCTCTCACCCCTCCATTGCTCAAACCACACTTGAGACACATCCTTAAGTTGGTAAGCGGCTAATTCCGCTTTCTCCTTAGGGGTCACTTCCATAGCATCAACCACTTTGAACCCTTCATCTATGAAACCTTGTGGATCTTCAGATACCTTAGTGCCATGAAAATTTGGAGGGTTCGTCCTCATGAAGTCCCAAATTCTAGAAGGGGAGTACTAGCATTAGGTTGAGGTCAAACACCTTGATTATCTTTGGCAACAAAGTGATTATTTACGAAATGAGCTTGAGCCTTCATGAGTTAGGTAAAATTCATTAGGGCAGCCCTAAAGTTCTTATTAGTCATATCTCCTTAAAAAAAGGAGTTTGAGGCTTAGGAGACACTTGGGCACTCGAGTTTTTGAAGTTCCGAAGTCACTTGAGATTATTAAAGGGGAACCTTCATTTTTTCTTCCTCTAGGCCAACAATAGGAACTTGGTCAACACGGGGAGGGATCCTCTCATTAGCTACTCCTCCCTCCTCCCTTCTAGGGTTGATGTCCTCGTATTCATATCATATAAATACAAAGAGAAGAGGTTGAGAAAAGACACCTTATATGGCTGAACTCTAAGGCACGACATTAGAATAGAGAAGAAAGTGAAACTTCTTCATCTTATAACCTCTTGTCCATGGATTTTGTCGCTACTCACACCAATGACGAAGATACTACTAGACGTGGTTTATGGGACTTTTACACCCTCAACTATTTCCCATAACCTTATGGTCTGATACCAAGTCTGTCGCAACACCAAAGTACCCCCAAGAAGTAAGGGAGAACCATTAGGTCATAACCGGCCGTAGAATTAAAACTTTTCAAGACATTTAATAAAAATCTAGTCTTTCATAAATATTTAGAGAATATCATCGTCACACACAACCTTAAAGACACGATATAATATCTAAGGGACACAACCCTTTATATTGAAGAAAAACACATAATAAGTCTTAATATTAAAACGAAGAAAACATAGACTATGTCCTCAAATATATAAGGACATACCAAATATGAGAGAGTAGATTCCCACAGCTTCACCTTCAAATCTTCCAAATGCTTCCAACCATTACTTATAGAATATAGAAAATTATGGGGTTAGTACAAAGAATGTACTAAGTATGCAATATGCAAATACATGCAAACAGGGACATTTTAGTAAAAAAACACATTTCATGCCAATTAAATAAAATATTAAAGAAAATATAAGTAAAACAACATAAGAATGATGGATCATCATGTAACACTTAGAGAAGAATTTCCATAATTTCAACAAAAAAGGACACTTCGCAGTGAATGTAAAAAATATTACATTAAGTTCATTTTGACATAACAGTGAGCTATCCTATTCTAAAAGAGTGAACTTCCAAGGCCAAGAAAAGAGGAAGTGAACTCATTTCCATAGGAGTTTCTTTAACTACGGATTCTCCTAAGACTTACAAGGGTAAGACATGAAGGAAGTACGCATATGCATCCTTTAACACACACAAAGTTGATCCTCAAGACTACCCTATTTCGGCTTATGCTTCTTGGAAGAACAAGCCCCCAGTTAATTATACGACATTAGAACAAAACCCAAACAACCCACTCGGACTTCTTTTTCGGAATGCCTACTTAGTGCAATGTGTATATTACATCCCATACCACAACATACCCTAAGTAGTACATTCTTTTAGAAGGCTTGTCACCAGGACTCCCCTTTCGTAAGGTCTACTTGTGTGCAATGGATAGGTAGCATCCCATTCCACCACCTACCATGAGTTGTATATTCTTTTAGGAGACTTAGTTCATTCAATTCATATAAGACTCACCAAGACTCCCCTTTCGGAATGCCTACCTAGTGCAAAGGATAAATAGCATCTCATTCCACTACCTACCATAAGTAGAACACTTTATTAGAAGACTTAGCACATTTATTACTTTTGTGGGTGTTAGCTTAACCGACATAGACCATGAGTGCTAGGCATGTAATCCCGATATTAACCACAATCGCATGACGAGTCCTAACTTTTCTAGAGTAAGGTCATTCTTACATTGCTTGTCCAATAGCTACACCTATGCGGCCGCATTATTAAGGGATACTAAGTAACTCATTCTCTACTAATGAGAAGTACTCATCTCAAGAGGTACGTCGTAATACAACATCTCTATTTGCGAAGTGTAACCACCTCTTCGTCATATGCTCTCGGTGCGAGACATAACCCCAACGGATTCTAAACATTATAGACTATATGTTAAAGATAACTAGTGAACACCACATAGATACTCATGAAGGGCATTC
Organism: Solanum peruvianum; assembly: GCA_027705065.1. Classification (NCBI taxonomy): domain Eukaryota; kingdom Viridiplantae; phylum Streptophyta; class Magnoliopsida; order Solanales; family Solanaceae; genus Solanum; species Solanum peruvianum. Next base: position 19,007,629 of record JAKWJD010001763.1, read on the forward strand.
ATCCTCTGACCTATCTTAGAAAGATCTTAGGATGTAGTGAGGTCGATACTAAACACTTCATGTCAACTCATGAATAGTGTCTACCATAATACTCCTCTATTTACTTAAATTTTCTTCATTTAGTCATTTAAGTGTGTGTTTGTACATGTAAAAACACCTTTCATAGAAACATCATTTCATTTATGTTAACTCATATGCATGCTTTAGACCTTCAATTTATCAAATCACATACTTTACATGCTTCATATAATCATATACTTCATTTAGGCATAATCTAACCACAACATGCAATTCAAGCTGCATAATACACAATAAATGAACCATCTTTATTATCACTTCATTTCACATATTAGGCATTCGACGCCACACTTACAATAATACTAATTATAATCAAATTCATCAAGTAAATAACGCCACCAAGAAGGTAAACCGTACCACTCAAGAGAAATTTATACTAAGACTTAAGAATAATATAATAAAACTTGAAACCCTAAAAATATCATCCTAGGGTCATAAAAGACTTGGGGTGAATTTACAAAATACCTGAAGTCAAGGTAGCTGGCAAGACAACTTTTGTAGGAAGCATCAACGACTCTCAACCAATGTACCGTGTGTGAAATGACACCTCATTGGTGAGGGTTCGTTTGTTGGGTCTTCAAGACCAAGTCGATGAGACGTCCATTGACAGACTGATGCTGTTGGTGGTCACTGCCAGGTAGTTTTGGACTTAGGTATTGGGACCTTCTCCAGGGCACCTTGTGGATCCTAGGTGGGGTCGTTCCCGGACTTTAAACTTTTAAACATAGTATTCTAGGTCATAGGAACATCCCACATAAATTCATATTTAAATGAACATGTAAAACTTACTCAAACACATGAAGACACACAAACACTTTCTAAGACACACCTTCCTAACTTCATGGACATTCTTGGACGTTTGACCTCCAAATTAACCAAACTTCACACACATCCTAATAACAATACTATAACTCATTTTATAACAAAATTAACTTAGGAAACCATCACGATGCTCTAATTTACCTTAGTTCATTTTATGTCACTATACTCATGGAGAAATACTAGGTCTAACGAAGCTTTGTCTTGTAAAATCCTTGAGTTGAGCCTTCAACTCTCTCAATTGGTAGGAGCCATCGGATAAGGAGGAATTGAAGTGGGATTTGTATCCGGTAACATGTTGATACAAAACCAATTTCCTGCTTGGGAGGAATATCAGGAAGGTCATAAGGAATGACCTAAGAAATTCCCTCACTACGGGGACCTACTCAATAGGAGGAATTTCGGAGTCTAAATTTTGGAATCTTACTATACGGTATAAAAACCCTTTATAGATCATTTTGAACGTTTTCAAACAAGAGAAGATACAACCTCTAGCAATAGAATTTCCCCCCTTCGAATATAAAATGGGCTTATTTGTTAAGTTAAACTTCCACCACCTCGTTCAACATCATTAGAGGCAAAGCAAGCATGAAACCAATCCATATCAAAAATGACATCAAAATCAAGAATATTGTTGTCTACTAATTCAACATAAGAAACTCCACTGGGCAAATAATAGGACAATTGTATACACCATTTTTGCAACAATGGACTCACCCACCGTGGTAGACACTATAATATTTTCTGCAATATATTGGGCAAAATGTAAAAAAATTAGCTACTAGAGGAGTAGTAAAAAGATAATGTAGCGCCCGGATCAAGTAAAGCATATACATCAATAGAAAAGAATTTCAACATGTCGGTCACCACGTGGGGAGATGCCTCTTGTTCACCCATAGAGCCAAGAGAATAGAAGTGATGCTTCTCTGGAGCATTATTATAAACCACTTGATTGAGCTTGAGCACTACCTCTGTCGTGACACCTTATATTGGAGAAATCTATAACCTTATGCCCACGTATACCACAACCAAAACATTATCCTTCCTTTAATACCATTACCATAATTCTTCTAGCCACATTTTCCACAAGTTGGCTTTTCGATTGGTTAACTAGTACTCTTTCCCTTTTAAGTATTAGGATTAGACTTTCAAACAATACCTTGAAGAACCACCATCAAAAGATCTTACCCTCTTGGCATCTCTATTCTTCTTCTTAGACCTTGCATCTTACACTTGTTGAACATGAACTATGTGAAAAGAAATTTTCATGTTGTCATTTACCATAGCCGAATGACAGTCCTCTTTGAATTGATCTGACATTCCCTTCACAAAGCAGTTCATTTCATCTCTACGGTCTGATGAAACCAAACAAGGAGCTTATTTTGAAAATATAATGACTTTCAAACAGTATTTAGGGACTCATACCTCCTTGACAAAATATGTTGAACTCCACAACCTTGGCTTCCCTCTTTTCCATACGAAATAACCTATAAAGAAATACCTTCTTGAACACTTCCCAAGTCACCAGTCCACCCCTTAATGAACAGTTATCCCTCCATTAGACATACCAAGTTTGGGCCACATTTTGAGTTGGTAAGTCTCTAACTTTTCCTTCTCACGAGTTGACAACCCCATAGCATATAGGATCTTGTGAATTCATCAAATAAATCTTGAGGTTTTCTCAATCTCGGACACGTAAAAAGCAGAGGATTCATCATAGTGAAATCCCTTAGACGGGAGGCCATGGTAGTAGAAACTTTATTGGTGTGCACGAGGTACAACCTCCAAATTAGCTTCGGCCGTCATGACTAGGGCTTGAGTAGTGGCGGATTGTTCTTTGGTATTAATGGCTTGGGCCATTTTGAAGAGAACGGCCCTTATGTTCTCATCATTCAAAGGAGGAGGATTGACCGGGGCTTGGTCATCATTCACATCTTGCTCAACAGGAGGAACTTAATAACCATGGGAGAGGAACTCCTGCATTGATAATCTGTTCTTCAAGTCTTCGTGTTGTATTCCTTTTAGTATTCATTAACTATAATCATAATAAGAGGATTATATGCAAAAAAACATAGATCTAACACTCTATGGGCACGATATTGGACTTCAAAGAAAGTGAGAGTTTCCTAAGCTTCACAGAAATTCTTATTCACAAGTGTGGCGTGCTTCACAATTTTGAATATCAGCCTACATAGATTGGTTGAGAGAGATATTGATTCAAAGATATTAAATCGTATGCTTTTGTATAAAGTTTGTCACATCTGAGAATACCCCTACATGTAAATGCATCGTCATCCTCTTGAGGACTAATACTAGCCTCTTTTCTTACATCATTACATTCTTAGGGAAAATTAGCAGAATATTTAAAACTTCTCATTACTTCTACTCGGAGGTTTACATACACCTCTACATACACATAGTATATATGTATATATATATATATATATATATACGAGTATACATAGACCCTTCGTATAGAAATATTACTTAGTTTTGTACTTTTGTTGGATATAGATATAGAAATCTAAGATAATGTAGTCAAAATAGATGTCTTGTACTTTTGTGGATATTGATATATAGAATATAAGATAATATAGTCAAAATAGATGTCTCATCTTATACCCATCTATATAACAAGAGTATATCTAATTGGGATTATCCCATACATCAATGAAACCAGACAATATATAGGCCATACTACGTTTTAATATCCAAATGATTTGGAAAGAAACATAAGAATCTTAAACTCAAAAAAACTCCATTAGTGAGATTGTGGCATCCCCTCGGTAAGTGAGGAACTACCTTACTAGGATGATTAATAGATCCAAGTCTTCTTCAAGGTCATAACTAAAAGACCTTTAACGACGGGAACCTAAAATTTTGGGGAAAACAATGAAAGGGGTTAATACACCACTTGTACTAAATATGAGATCATATGCACACCATATCATGATAAAATGCTTGAAAGGGACATTTATTTGAGTACACACTTCTATTGATAAGTTTTATGCACATTCAGTAAGACTATACAAAATCAATTAGGCATATTCATTAGGTCATAAGCATGTATATTACAAGACCAATAACACAAAACTAGTCAAGTCAACATGCATATAATGTAATTGAATGCATAGTCAAGTGACTCTATCATCATGTCATAAATAACAACAAGCATGAAATAAGAGTACATTTTATCATAATCAAAGTAAGAAAATTACCATGAACCCTATAAAGTCAACAAGTGCAATGACCAAGCAAAGCCCCAAATAATTACTCAATCAAGTACCTTAACAATAATCATGACCAACATCGTACCTCACATATCATAACATTTAAGAGTACATAGCATCATAAATTAACAATATAGACCAACACGACTCATAAGTGAAACTAATCAACATATAGTATCAAGAATGTACAAGTTCACCATATACATATCATATAGAATTATAAGAATATTCATCCATAAGAACATCACCCTAAGACTCGCCTCCATGCTAACTAGTGCAATTTTAGGTAGAGTCTCATATTCCTACCTAGACTAATCTAGACCCCTTAGGTTATCTTTGTTAGAGTTCATTCCTTTGTACATTTTAACTTGAGGGAACATCTTGCCCTAACCGACATAGACCACATGATCTAATATGGAATCCGGTGCCATGGAACTATAAACTAAAAGAAGTACCAACATGAACATAGAAACTACATTGATCCACTAGCTAGTATTCTTATGGGGGCACATAGTTCAAGAACTGGGAGATACACTTGGGACCCTCTTTATGCTACATGCATTTTAGTCTCTGATCTCAAGAGTACATAGTGATCCTACCTTCTCTATGTGTGAAGGGACACTCCTCACTCTAGTTCACTCGTTTCTAAGCTAGAGTCCTTTTTGAAAAGTCATTAATTACTTTAATAATCCTCATAGCTTATTATAGGTCATAGGATCTATCCCTTGTATACACATCATCATCATAATCATAGATCAATAAGAATTGAATGAGTATGGTCCTTTAATTACATTTCATATAGTTGAGTTTAGCAAATTAACATTTTCATACCTTGATAAGAAAAATTGGTAAATCATTTACCATCCATATAACATTTATATCTTAAGCTAACACCTCACAAATTATACTCAAGAAATTTCAATTAAAAATCAAACAACCCTATCACTCCTAATACAAGGTATACTCCAATACTACATCATGAATTAATCATAATTTGAAGTAAAGGATAGGGATTACGAGACTTACCAAGTCTCCTTCATAATTCATCACCAAGGTCTTACCATCAACCCTTATTTCAACCCAATTAGGGTATAATATCATCATAATTCAATTACCAACATGATAAAAAGGCTAAAAGAATCATTACATCACAATTCCATACTAGATCATAGTTTAAGACAAGATACTTAGGTCAATTCACAACATCCTTTATAACCTAAATAATCTTCTCAAGAAATAGCATGAAAGGATTATAAATCAACCAAATTCATTCATGATTATTATAACAACATCATCTAGTAGTAATTTAACCAATAACAAAGTCAATTGAACCAATATAACATAATTTATATCAGGATCATAACCTAAGGTCAAGGGTTAAGGGTCATCTTCTACAACCTAGACCAAATCATTAAGATATATCATTATTGATTTAAATTAAATGTTAATATATTCATAATATCAAAAATAAATAATAAAAAATTCAATTTATAACATAATATTCGAGATTGGAATAGATCCACTTGGATACTCAACTCTTGAAATCAATTTGATTGACCCTTTGAGGAAAGAGGTCTCAAAGGTTGAACTAGAACCCATAATTTGTTAAGTGATGAATATTTATGGTGAAAATTGTCTCTTTGAAGCCCTTAAAACGTTCCCTATCTTAGTCTTCCATGGTGTTCGTCACTTAAAATAGAAAGAAGAGAGAAGGAAAAGAGTTTGGGTTTGTGAGTTATGAGAGTTTAGTGGGGTTGGGGTCTTAAAATGGGGTGTTAATTAACTTAATAGTCTTGCCTTAACCCCCAAACTAACGACCTAACCCCATAATTAATTAATATGAAGTAATTAAAAATGTGCAGCAAAGTCAGGCCCTCACAGACGAGACCACGACCAACGGTCCGTCTGTGAGTCGATGACCCTTGCCCCTTCCGTGGTGCTCATCCGTTGATGACTTCAGCAAGTGGTCCAAATGGACCATTAGCCAAAATGGCTAAGTGTTGGTCGACGAATGTCATCAATGCCCTGTCGATCAACCCAGGATCGGTCATTCGCCTTCATAAGTAAACACACCCAGACAACCTGACTCCAAAATGCAATTGAAACACATCATAGACACCCTTCAACCAATTTTCATCATTTTCTGACTTCTAAAAGTTTGTCAAATAGGCTAAGCCACGCTAGACCTCATTAAAATAGTTTTCGGACGTCATGGACATTCCTGGACATTTTAATTTCTAGACTTCCTAAATGAATTATATTCATTAAAATGGACTTAAAACAATGTCTAGACCATATGACACTTCTGTTAGACTCTAGTACACGTCTTGAATTTTAAAAGTGTTACAACTTTAGGGGAAGTTATCCTCGTGAAAGAAGCGCGACGTGGAGGCATGTAGAGGTACAAGCTCATTAAGTGGACTGGTTTTCTCATCTTTGTCCTAGTCGTGCAGCATGGGCAACTTCTTAGCCCATGTTTCTGTCCTTTAGGGTGGTCCTTCGGGAGTCGTACCTAAACATTTTGACGCTAAACATGATCATTAAGACACAATGGTCACCTCCATTGATTTTAGACTCCAAAAGAATAAATTAAACAGGAGAAACATACTAGAACATACCAGCAAACAAAAACACTAGTTTCTGGACGTCTTGATCAGCCCTTGATGTTTCACTTCAAAACTTATTAAGATTGACTTCAAAATCTGAATTTCATTATTTTAAAAAGTTATTAACTCATCAAACTCATTTTAGGATCTGTTTCATCCTATTTAATTTTGAGGGTTGTTTATAGGGTGATCATACACAACTATCTTATAATTCTAGAAATACCCGAGAAGATCATTGGGCCTAATCCATCCACTAAGAATATCTCTAGAAAATACCATTGTGTTATACTCACATATTAGACTATGCTTCTAAAAATCTTTTAACTAATAAAAATCTAAACCAACAACTTTTATTTCCAATACATGCTTAATCCAAAAAAAGTAATTTCTATTATAGATAATGTACTAACTTCCCACTATAGGATTAGATCCTCAAAAAACTATAGATGTCATGCAGAGGAACCAACCACGAACTCAAGAACAAGTCATATTCTCCTAAGAATTTGTATGCTATGGAATTCCATATATACAACTAGGTAACCATTTACTACGCAACATATGTATAAACCTATTATATTATACTGTAACCCCCTAAAAATAAACAAGGTGAATCTAGAGCCTTTAACTTGCGTCATGAGGTTTTAATTACCCAAAATGGATAATAATTGTTTTTATACGAAGTATATCAAGTTTGGAAGAGTTTGGAGGTTAAAAGTCCAAGAACGTCCTAGACGTCTGGAAACTAGTTGAAGTTGAACTAGTGTATTGTTGTGTTTTCTAGTGAAGTTTTGGGGGATGGTTTGAGGATCAAATTGAGTATAGATTGTTGCTATTCATAGACTAACATGTAAATGGTTGAAATGTTCAGAAATGACGCACCAAGGACAAGCCTAAAGGTCCCAAAAGAGGACCCAAACATAAGACAACCAAGCTGATGTGGCAGCCGAGATTTTGCAGTGGTTGTGCGTCGCACAGCTGGCACATAAAGGGCAAAAATCTTTCCCTGCGATGCGGAGCTGTCACAAACCATTCTGTTTCAAAATGTTTTGGAAACAAGATTTGAGAATTCCGCCACGACGAGCAACAAACTCCCAAAATTGGTCGTGTTATTTTAAGTCAAATTTGAATTGGTTAAATTGTCTAATGAGTCAGAGGTATTTTGGATAATTTTATGATGCATTATTGACGGTTATTAAGCCTTATTATAACCCTAAGATCATCAAATCAAAGCTAAACCATCAACTCAAAAGAAAACCTCTCTGTGTCTCTCCAAGAACCTCCATTGATGAAGCTTTGAAACTCCAAGGAAGAAGACAAAATTTTCAAGTATTTATCCATAAATTTCGTGGGTTTTGCATCACAATTAAGTTCTTCATCCTTTAAATCTCTTTCTTCAAGGAGTCAATTCCAATGATTTATCAAAGATGATCAAAAAATGGATCCTTCTAATCAACATCTAGACATGGGTTCTTGCATATAATGTTTTTAAACATTGTATTATTATTGAATTTATGTAAATTTTATGATTTTAACCTAAAAACTCTATGAACTCATGCATACCATGCACTCCTAGTGTAAGACCCCGAAATTGACATAGGTGAACAAGAACATAACATAATGGTATTGATGTTCTAAGGTCCTAAACCTTGGTTTATTATATTATATTGGGGCAGTTTCTAAAGTATTAGGTGCATTGGAAGTCAAACGTCAAGGGACGACTAAGACGTTCGACGACTTAAGTCACCTATGTGCCTCATATGTGGTGTTATGTGCTATTGTGTTATTATTGAGGTTTTAAGATCCTTAAATGCTTTATTATAGCATTTATAGACAGTGTGTCTTGTTTCATGGAGTTTGTAGGTCAAACATCCAAAAACGTCCATGATGTTCGAAAGATGTACTTCGAAATGACTTTGTGTGTGTAGGCATTTTTTGTCAAGTTTTACATGTTCGTTTTTGATCAAATTTATGTGAGAGATGATAAAATCATATAAGATAATTTTTATGTTGGAATTTTTTGGGAAAAAATTCCCAAGGACTTATCAGCGGTCCTTGAGGAAGGACACATGTTGGTGGCCAAAACTGCCAAAAGGGAGTCAACCTACGGAGGGCAATCGACGGGTAATGTCCTGGTCGATGCCCTGTACATGGTGGGAGTCGTTTGTTATATATTTGATTGTAGGACAAGAGTTGTCAAGTTTAATTTTCCTATGAACCCATCGTTAAGTTGAAGGGGGGAGTTCTATTCCTAGAGGTCGTATCATTTCTTGTCTAATATCTTATAAGATGATCTCTAATGGTGTCTATACCATATTATAAGAGTCAAAGATTTAGACTCTAAAGTTCCTCCCATTGAGTTATTCCCCTAGTGAGGGAATTTCCTGAGGTCTTTCCCAATAATCTTCCCGGAATTCCTCTCGAGCGGGAAATTGATTTTGGTATTTTCTTTCTACCGGATATGAATCCCATTTTAATTCATCTTTATCGGATGGCTCCGGCCAAATTGAAATATTTGAAGGTTCAACTCAAGGATTTACTAGACAAAGGCTTCATTCAACCTAGTATTTCCCCTTGGGGTGCGCTGGTTTTACTTGTGAAGAAGAAGGATGGGTCCATTGGGATGTGTATCAAATACCGGCAACTTAACAAAGTGACCATTAAGAATAAGTATCCTTGCTCTCGGATTGACGACTTGTTTGATAAACTCCAAGACGCAAGATACTTTTCTACAATTGACTTAAGGTTGGGATATCACAAACTTAGGGTAAGAGATGAAGATATTCCCACAATGGCCTTTCGAAACTTAGGGTGATAGATGAAGATATTTCCAAAATGTCCTTTCGAACAAGATATGGTCACTATGAATTTAGGGTGATGTTATTTGGGTTGACTAATGACCCGGCGGCATTTATGGACCTAATGAATAGGGTTTTCCTAAACTACCTAGATGTCTTTGTGATTGTATTCATAGATGAAATCTTGGTGTATTCGAAGAATGAGGGTTATCATATAGATCATTTGAGAGTGGTGTTAAAAGTCTTCAAGGAACACCAATTATTTTCCAAGTATAGCAAATGTGAGTTTTTGTTAAGGTCGGTGGTATTTCTAGGACATGTCATCTGTAGTGAGGGTGTAGAGGTTGATCCAAAGAAGACCGAGGCGGTTAGAAAATAGCCTAGACCTTTGGCTCAAAAAGATATAGGTCTAGTTGGGTACTATAGGAGGTTCGTGGATGGTTTTGCATCAATTGCTTCTCCTTTGACTACTTTGACCCAAAAGAATATGAAATTTGAATGGTCAGAGGCATGTGAAAGAAACTTCCAAACCTTGAAAGATAGGCTTACCACTGCTCCAATGTTGACTTTATCGGAGGGCACCAAGGGTTTCGTGGTACTTTTTGATGCATCCCGAGTGGGATTCGGTTGCGTCCTTATGCCACACGAGAAGGTTATATCCTATGCCTCTAGGCAACTTAAGGTTCATGGGAAGAACTACCCAACACATGATCTTGAGTTAGCGGCCATGGCGTTTGCCTTTAAATATGGAGGCATTACCTATATGTTGTTCATGTTGATGTATATACCGACCATAAGAATCTTCAATATGTGTTTACTCAAAAGGAGTTGGATCTCCGACAATGAATGTGGTTGGAATTGCTGAAATATTATAACATTAGTGTTCTCTACCACCCTGGTAAAGACAATGTGGTTGCAGATTCTCTATGTCATATGACCATAGGTAGTGTGTCTCATGTTAAGGAGAACAAGAAAGACCAATTAAAGAATTTCCATAGGTTGGCTCGTTTGGGTGTTCGATTGGAAGATTTTCCTAATGATGGTTTTATGGTTCATCATAACTCCGAGTCGTCTTTGTTGTAGTGAAGACTAAGAAACACCTTGATCCATCATTGATTGAGTTAAATAAATCGCTTCTTAGTAAGTTTAATGAGTCATTATCCTTGGAATGGGATGGTGTTTTGAGATACCAAAGGAGGTTGTGTGTGCCTAATGTGGATGATTTGAGAAACAAGATCCTAGACAAATGTAATGGTTATCATTATTCGATTCATCCGGTTTCTACTAAGATGTATCATGACCTTAGATAAGTGTTTTGTGTGATGTCTTGAAAAGAGACAGCGAAATTTGTTTCAAAGTGTATGAATTGCCAGCAAGTGAAAGACGAGTACCAAAAGTTGGGTGGCTTACTTCAAGCGAAGTTCTCACTTGGAAGTGGGAAGACATTAATATAGACTTTATACTGGGATTGCTTCGGACTTGAAAGCAAAATGACTTTATATGGGTTGTTGTGGATGGCATGACAAAGTTCGCTCACTTTACTCCCGTGAAGTTTACATACTCGGCGGAGCATTATGCCAATATCAATATAGATGAGATTGTGAGTCTTCATGGTATTCCGTTATCTGTCATATCAGATAGGGGTTCACAGTTCACATCTAGATTTTGGAGATCGTTTCAAAAAGGGTTGGGTACAAGAGTAAAGTTTAGCATCATTTTTCATCATCCAATGGATGGTCAAACGGATGTACTGTTAAAACTCTTGAGGATATGCTTAGAGATTGTCTGATATATTTAAAAGGAATTTGGGATGAGAACTTGTCGTGGAGTTATCTTATAACAATAGTTATCATTCATGTATAGTTATGGCTCCTTTTGAACCATACTATGGTAGGAGATTTAGATCTCCGATTGGATGGTTTGAATTTGGTGAGTCTACACTTCTTTGTCCCGAATTGATCTATAATACCTTGGAGAAAATTCATTTCATAAAGAATCGATTTCAAACAGCCTGTAGCCGGCAAAAGTCTTATGCATACAATAGGAGAAGAGAACTAGAATCTGAAGAAGGTGATAAAGTGTATTTCAAAGTTTCAACTATGAAAGGGGTGGTGAGATTTGTCAATAATGGGAAGTTAATTCCGACTGTGCAGGAAATATCTCATTTCCAAATCTCTAACCCCATCGATAGTGGACAGCGCGACACGTAAGTTGACCTACGCCCCGTCGATGGGGCAGCCGTCCATGGTGGCCTGCCTGCGTGCAGTTTTACTGTTAAGTTAGGGGTAATATTGTAATTTTACCTTACTAAGAAAAGGATGTATTAGAAGTTTATTAAGGGTATTTTTTGTATTTTAAATAAGTATATAAATGTTTAACACTTAGAATATTTCATACTTCCAAATCAAAACCCAAAAATCCCTTAAAAACTCCCAAAGATACATTGAAGTCCAAAATCAAGGAAGAGCTCGGTGTGACGTTTTGAGTGGAAATTATTCATCAATGCGAAGAACTATCTTCATCAAGGTATGACTTTTGATCCTTGAAACTTGTTTCATCTAGGAGCCCAACTTCTCAAGATGTTTTCTAAGTTTTCAAAGTTTTCAAAGTTGAATTGTCCAATTTCAAGATTCTACCATGGGTTCTTGCATAAATGATTTATAAGTATTGAATTATGATTTAATTGATATTGTATTGATTATTTTAATCTAAATTACCTATTAACCTAAAATTTGGATGAACCTTAGTTTTTTACTATATTTTCGATTACTTGATATTGATCTAATGTTGATGAATACCAATGTAATTTTATGTGGGCTATTCATTGATGTAATAGTTGTAGTAAATTGATGTCTAGGTTTTATTAGATTGATGAATTTATGTTTATTTGACCTAGTTCATTGATTATTGTAGTTTTTATGTTGAATTGTTGGTTATGGCCTTGGGTAAGGTTCTTGTGTTATCAAATTGAGTAAGATGACTTTGGATTGACGTGTTGATAATGATGTGGGTGGTATTCTTCCCTATTTACTTTAATTTGATGTTATTTATTCTTTGATTCTATTGTGATTAGTATGGTCCACTTATGGTGGCGGTGTTATGTGCTTTACTTGCAATAGATGTGGCCTTGTCGGCGTTACTTTATGTAATAGGATGATCTTAGCCTTGTTGACAACCACTTGAAATAATATGACTATTTGTTTAGATTTATTATGTGAAGCATGACAATATCTATCTACATGTGAAGTCATATGTGTATTCTTCTATTCATGTTGTCTTAGATGACCATGTTAGACTATGCCTTTGACATTATGAGTATAGTGTTAGGGTTATGTCTTGGTTATTCCTACTTGACTTTATGATTCTATATTGGTTAGATTAATGATGTTATTATAGTATATAACATGACTTGAAGATGTTAGGTATGCTTCTAGGTGCTTCTAGAATGACCTGCAATATGAGTGAAAAGTGAAGTTTGTGGTGTCTTGTCTTGGTTGACTTATGTCCCTTGCTTGATATATATATGATTATGAATATGTGATTTATTGATTTAGGGTGTTATAACTATTCGTCTTGAATGTATGAATGACATGTGACCTTAATGAACTTAAGAGAGTCTTTCTTGAATGTATGAATGGCATGTGACCTTAATGAACTTAAGAGAGTCTTTTATGTCAAACCCTTGTCATAGTGGTAATATTGAGAATGTTGAAGTCCTAAGCTCTAATGGTATCCTTCAAAGTAAAGGAATGATAGACTTAAGGTAAATTGGCTGGAACGACATCATGTTAATCCTTAGGAAAGTCATCATGATATTCTTGTTTCCATTATGAGGTAGCCCTAGTGGACCTTCTTTGATAAAGTAAATGTGATTGAGTTATAAACTTGTTATAGAATCATTTTATGTGAACATAATGTGTGAATTACTCCATGAGAAAGTAGGCTACAATCGAGTGAGCATGGTAAGGGGAAGTAGTTCTAGTTAAAGAGTGAGACTAGATCACAAACTATGCCCTTCATATTCCTTAACCATGTGCCTACATTGGATGTGCCTAAGTTCTACCCTTGCCAGGTAGAACAACCTCATTCGAGTAGGATAGAACTCCAGATTTCATGTCTTGCTATCATGGTCTATGTCGGTTATTGTCTATCTCATAATATGGAATACCTGTTAGCATTATAGAAGTTTATGAGGTTTAGGATGTGGTATGGGACGGTATTCAGACATTGCATAACCGACTTTGAAGGTGTTATTTGGAGTTCCTAGGTCTTGTATAAGGCCATAACTTGAAGTCCTTTGTGTGAGGTATGAGTCTCAATGAAATAATGAACTAATGACTTATGTTAAGAAGTATGTAATTGAATAAGTACCTAATCTAAAGTGACTTAAGTATTCCTTATCTAAAGTGTAAAGAGGGCATAAGAGATGTTCTCTTCATGGCTTATCTTTTGAAGTCTTGAGGATAACTCTAGTTAGGGAATATGTTTGGTGTTGTTGACATGATCTAAGCCTTAGGTAGTCTTAAGGTCTATTTAGGTAATGTTGAAGAGGTCACCATGGAAGTTATATTCTTGATTTACATAAGTAGGTCTTTTGATAGCCTTTAGAAGGAGAATATCATATCATCTATGCGTTGTTGTATTATGTGATAATGATTCTATTATAGGAAGCCCATAGGATCTCTTAAGTGTGTGTGTAAGGGATTGTATGGGAGGTCTCTTCACAATTCACTCAAGTGAGACTTAGAGTCACCTTTGGTAGAAGAATCTTACCTTGATGTTTATGATGCTTTGTAAGTTTGTATATCACTCATTACAAATAATCTTAATGGTCGTTTAGGCACATCTTCAGAGGGTGTATGGGAAGTCTCTCTTTCTGTGACTTAAATAATTCTTAGGATAGATTTAAGTGAGAATATTACATGCTAAAGGGTGTCTAAAGTTAAGAGCAAGTAACTTCACTCTACACTGAAGTAACTCACACCCCCAACAAAAATAACATGATATTTTCCCTAATGCATAAGAAATCATATTTACAAGGTGTTAGGTGAAGCAAAACTAAGGCGCATAGCGCCGATGAACTATCAACAAGTAGGTGGGTCCGGTTTCCTGATACCCAAAAGATAATCACTTGGGTCACCCCCAGGTGTGCCTACATCAATCTCCACACAATCAGTGGTTCTCTTCTCCTCGCCACTGGTACAAAACTAGATACCCCAAATGCCATATCTTGGGCCCTTATGTGGCGTCCCTCCTCATCCAGCAAGGAGGGCCTCCTAGCCAACTCTAAAGCTCTCTCTTTTTTTGCACGGGCTCCATCACCGGCCTCAGTAGTTCGGCTGGAGCGGAGCGGTGGTAATGTAATTGAGTTATGCAACCTTGGTGTCTAGCTCAGTATGCATGAACTTAGACTATTCCACCGGGTATCACTTAGACAAATTGGACAAGTTAGAATATAATTTTACCACATTATATATATGCATATTAAGGAGGTGCAACGTGTAGATTGTTGTGTAGGTACATACCCTTGAAAGGGAAACCAATATACTATATGTGTACGTTATAATCAAAGATTATAATACAATATCCAGAGAAGAGTAAGCCAATAATATTTAAAATAAAATTTCGGGAGAAATGAAGAAAGTGACTAAAGCAGGTAAAATCATAGATATATCAAGATAACTTATCCGTCAATCAAACGACCCTTATTGTTATATGTTAAGACATTAATTGTTTTGAGTGGCAAGGTAGCTTATTGTTCAATGAAAAAAAATATTTTTTATTTAAACATGCTGAAAACAACTAATCAAATATTTAAGATTAGATAACAGAAAATATCATCGCATGCAGGAAAATGTTTTATTTGATTGATTATCAAAAGGTGGCAAAACAGAAATATTTTAAACAAAACAGTGGTAGATTAATTTACTAATGCAGAAATTATTTTAGTTGACAAATCAAGTTTATGATATAGAATGAACCTGGTTCTTTAGTTGTTTATGATTCATATCATTAGTTAGTTACTTTTGTGATGAGCTAATATAGTTTGTTATAATTCAGTTAGAAGATATTTTATAGATCGGTGCTATAAATAGCATCACATTCTCTTTTAGGGTTGAATGTGTTAGAAAAATGATAATTTTTCTATTTCTAATTACTTGTCTACTTTTGAATTGACACACCTATTAAGAAAATAATTATTGGCATAGTGAGTTTATTGTTTACCCATATTAATTATGAAATGGATGAATTAAAAATTTAATATTTTCAAAAAGTTTTTCCTTTTTCAAAGTAATTAACTGAGGGTAATAATTGAATTTTTTTTGTCATTTCTTGATTGTCAAAATGGATAAGAATTAGGGATAACCATAAGAAACAAAGATGGACAAGTAAATTGGGTTATAGGGAGCAGGAAATATAATTGAAGAAGAAGATGGCTCTGAGGCGTATAAAATTCACTTTCTATAAACAGATATTATCCGTACATCTCCTAGCTGGCTAACGTCCTTACTTTCTCGTAAGGTTATATAAATACCACCTTTGTTTGGTAGAATTATTTGGTTACGTAACATATGAGCATATGAACGATTAGTAAAAGTGTATGCAACAAATATATTTTAGGTTATAAAAAGATGATTAACTAAATAACAATTTTCAATTAAAAAATTATTATTGAACATAAACATATTGACTTTTGCCCAGATGCCAGTTTGAAGTAACCATCAAGGATGATACTGGTTCAACAACAGCCATGATTTCGGAGATAAATTGGAGAAGAACTATTGTCTATAACTGTAGCAGAAATTCATGACATACGTTGCATCAAGGTAAAACACTCTACAACCTCTTGTTTATTCCTTAAAAATCTAATCTTACATGATTTCTTCCATCTTTCAGAAACAACTGTTGTCACCCCTATCCGTGCAACACAAACTGCTAGGTAAGACATTCACCATCTAAATAAAGAAGTTGTTTGCCAAAAACAAGGATGCATCTTCAGCAAAACTATTTATCATGTCATCTACCGAGAAAGATATTGCTAGCAATCTGCCACTGCCCATCAATGCACCAACAACTCCAGAAAGCAGTAAACACAAGATGAAGCAAATCATGATAAAAGAAGACTAAAAGGTATTCTCTCTACACGACTCTCAATTGCTATGCAACAATAAATGTTGTTTGTCCTATTAATTTTAAAACTGATTATTGTATATGTATTTGTTCAACATTTGATGCTCTCCTTTTGTTATAGTGTAATACTTTTTTGCAATATGGTTGGCAACACCATTTTGTCTTGATGGCGTACACTTTTGGTGCTGATAGCATGGACTTTGCTGCATATTTATAAGAAATTGACAGGTACTTAAATCTTGCAATCAATGATAAATTCTTAAACAAACCAGTACTATACTCAACATTAACTCCTCCCCATAGTTATATATTAAATTCATTTTCCATCTTATTTCACAGATGCTTTCTGAATGATGCTGACTAATAGTCAAAATACAGCATTATGTAAATATTGTAGATATCCAACCTAAATAAGACAGCCATGACAACGAACAAAACAACTGCCAACCATACCTATATATATATATATATATATATATATATATATATATTCGACTCATACTTTCTATATGTTTATATTTAACTAACAAAATCTTTCAATGTTGGGCCCGTGCAAGCACCGGCCACCTCTACCTAGTATATATATAAGCATTTAGTTTTTTCATATCTAGTGCATCCATCTTATGTATTGGCTTTTAAAAATTTATATCTTTTTTAGTTTTAATATTTACGTAAATTTTTAAAAAGAAACATGTATTGTGTAAATAAAAACTACTTAAAAATTGTTGCTACAAGTGTATACGAATAAAATTATAGTTGCTCAAAGCCTTTCTAACAGATTAACAACTAATATTTTACTTCTTTTTTTTTTTTGCAACAATTAGCATGTTGGTAAAAAGTTCAATTTGTTATAACAATAAATTTTGTTGCGAAAATTTTTATGAAGCCACAACTATAAGAATGTAAGACAACAAGTTTTCTGGTAGCAGTCATTTTTGGAAATACTAAATTTTGTTGTTGTAAAAACATTTTGCGTCAGCGTTTATTGCAACAATTTTTATATTTTTGCCAACAACATTTAATATATGACAACAAAAAATATTGTTGAAAAATACCTTCTTTCTTATAGGGAATTATGCATGTTTTATTAAATGATGAAATTATGATTTAAGGATGCTTTTAAGTTAAGTATAAATGGTTTGTGTAAGGTTTTTTAACAATTACAGGAAATCATGATTTTAGATACTTAGGAAAGTAAGTGTCTATATGAATGAAATTATGAAATCATGGGTCTTAACAGGAGCTATTCTATTATGAATTTATGATTTGAATTTTATTCTGATTATTTCCTTTTTTAATGTTATGCTTGATAATTGATTTTATCTATTTCGTTGGAATTTAACTTAGCACTAAGAGAATATTGAGGTGGAGGTTCAAATATGATTTTCTCTAGTAACAATCTCTAATCCCAAACTACATGTCTTCGTAGAATTGTCTTAAATGACTTAGCTAGTGAATCCACATAGTATTAGTGATATTATTCAAAGTTCTACCTTGACAAATAGGCTCACTACACCAAAATAATTATTAGTGGTAATTGATTTTTAATTGCCCCTAGATATGTATTTTTAGCGGCAATTAGCACTCTTTGTATTTGTCCCTAAAACCTTTAGCGATATTGGTTCTAATGACACTTAACTAATGCTGGTAAACATTTTAGCTGTCTTTATTAGTGTCAATATTTAATGCCGCTAAAAGTTATTTTTGTTGTAGTGACTCACACTTTTCAATGTGAGAATTATACCAAATTCCATATTATAACTCACATGATTAGCTAATATCTCATAAAAAAAGCTATGATTTTTCTTTACAAGTTTTTATTATGTCTTTTATTAATGTTTGACCTTGTCTCGTGATTTTAACGAATTTGTTTGCAAAGCTTTTAAATGTTCTACTTAGTCATGGCATGCTTTAAGTTTACTATGATATCATGTCTACTTGTATATGTATTTCACCATACTTAATACATTTCATGTACTAATGTATACTTGTGCTTGTATTGTTTCATAATATAGAATGCGATGTTTCTCTCCTTTTTGTGGCTAGATTTGAATTGTTATTAGCTATTAGATTGGGGAGTCCTCATACTCCGTAGACAAGGTAATGAAGACCATTTATTGCTTTTACTATTTACTCTTGAAATTTTATACGTGGTATATGAATTACGTTTGAGATATTTTAGAAAGGCTTGTCAACACATAGTGTGATTCCAAATTTGTGTTCATATTTTCTTTGATGATATGAGACGTTTAACAACTCTTTTATTGTATATTCTATTTTATTGGATGTATTTCAAGTGACTTGTGTGTGGCCTCTCGAGGTTCTATATGTCATGTCACGTATAGGGTATACTTTAGATCGTGATAGGTCATGACTTTGTGAATTCGGTCATGATAATGTTGGACCACCATGATTTAATCTTTACCATCAATAGGTGTTATTTCTTTACCCAAATGCGCATTGATACTTTCACCTATTTTGTTGATAGATTCTTTACAAGTAGGTTTATCTACTTTATTGCATATGGTCTGAAAAGACTCATTAGTCACATGTTATTTCAATAAAAACTTTCCCTTTATATAAGATATAAATGTCCACAGTACCTCCATCAACAAATAATTTAGCTAAGCCAAGTAAATCTCCATCTTTAACCAAGTCTATCAAACTATCCCTTGATCAACTTCAATATATATTTTTTCTACATTGGTAATACCAAAATTTCTATTGTAGTCATTCACTTTCGAAAAAGACACATGATTTATCTCAATATTGAAGGCATAATCTTTGTTTCCTCATTAAGCAGCCTCGCTCATAAGTATACCACCAATATAAAACTACTATGGAACAATGAAAATATGCAAAGTTTGACAAGTCAACCATTTTTTATGAAATTAGACATTAAAAATCTCCACCAATAAAAAAATTAAGTTCACCAATAAAAAAAGAGGTGTAGTCAATTTCTTCTCCTTTAAACTCTTTTAGATGGCATGAATCAAACCCTAAAAATGTACACACAATTGATAATATTTTGAAACAGAAAAAGAATCCTAAATACTTTTTGATTAATCAGTAACAAACATTCAAATCATGATGACTTTTTAAATTAATAATGAAAATCTTAATTTTACTCAACAATATTTACACATGAAGGAGACTCAACAAAGAAGAATGTTTTACACTTGAAAGTAAATTTTAAACTTTTTGCCATGGTGAAATTTGTTTACATGTGACAATTTATGTGGTATTGGTATAAAAAAGTGAGAATGTAATAAACACACCATTATATATTTACTTAATATGTGTTTTTCAAACTAATGAATGATAATTTAGGTGTGTTTCTCACACTCTTAATTGTTTAGGTATGATCTTAAAAAGATGTATAGTTTACCTTCATCTTTTTTTAAATTTTTTTTTAGCATAAACACAAAGTCTACACAAGAGCTACTAGGTTCATCTGAATTCCCATGTTACATTGTAGCTCTGCTCCTACTCTTTTTAACTTCAATTTTTTTTTCCATTTTAATCATATACACTAAGAACATAATATTAAGCTCGCCAAGAGATAAATCAACAATGAGAAAAAATTAAAAATACTAAAGGTAAAACAAAAAATGATATAGTATAAATTAAAACATCAATTATATTTCTTTAGATTACCCAAAAGGTTCAATAAAAAGTTAAAAAGCTTGAAAGCAAAATCTTTTTCATATACATAATCACTTCCACAGATCAACTTATATTGCAAGTAGTATATTTACAAACTTTATAGCATATATCTATCAAAAATATGATTGAGTCATACGGATCTTCAAACAGGAGACAATGCATTAATAGTATCACACGAGCTAACCTTTACAATTATATTATATTATATATAGATCCGAATATTCTATTTTATAAATATTTTCATCTTTGCTTTTGACTTTAATTGATCTGGGTGATTTAAATACTTATTGAAAAATGATAATTTAATTCTTGATATTAAAATTCATTAATCCTTAAAAATTTAAAATTATGGCATCAATTTATTAGTATGAGAAAAAAAATTAGAAAGACATGAGTTTGTTTTTCCTCCTTTTCTAGACAAGTGTCATTTGAAATGACTAGGAATTTTCTAATTGCTTGTTTATTTTGATAAATCAAGAGAGAACAAAATAATTTTAGTTCATTGTATCATTCATTAATTTATTTGAAAAAGGTAAAAATCTTAAAATTTTAATTTATTCACTCAATAAAAATAAAATGATAAATTCATTATGTGAATATTTTTTGGTTGTGTCAAATTAAAAAATTGACAAATAATTATATTAGAAGAGAAGGGGGAGTAATAAGGTTGAGAGTATAGGAAACTGGGGATTTAAAAAAAAAAGTGACATTTAGGTTTCAAAATAAATGGGTGGGTGACATAAGTCTTAAGTATTGGGTATAGGTGACAATTATGTGATTAATGATTAAGGATTGTGGAGTTATCCTCAAGTTTATAAGTTGACAGTTTGGTCCACTAAATTAAATGAAGGATAAAAGGGTAATTTCACAATACATAATTTAACCAACTTTTGGTGGGAATTAAATGAGGGGTAAAATGATAAATTGACTATGCCAAACCTAATTAAACCAATTTTGATGAGAAATATCAAGCCAAAAGAGGAAATAAAAGCTTTTTCCCCCCGCATTCAGCCGTCGTATTCGTCCTCTTCTTCTTCTTCTTCTTCTGCTCTCGTCTTTGCTTGCCTTTCCTTTTTTCCTGCTCTCTTCCTCTTCCTCTTCTTGTTCTTCTTCTTATTTTCGTACATTGCCGGTCTTCGTTGGTAGTGTTTGTGCTTTCTTTTTCTTGAATAAGTTTTTTACCTAATCTGTAACTGGTGCACCAAATTTAATTTTGTTCAATTGAAATTACTGCATAAGCGTTATACACCATTTGTCTGCTAAGTAAAATTAGTTATTTAAAATCAATTTATTATCATCTGATCTGGATACCTGCAATTTTTTTAATAATTTGCATTCATGTCACGACCCAAATCGGGGACGCGACTGGCACCCACATTTACCCTCCGATGTGAGCGAACCAACCCATCTAAACCTTAACATTTCAAGATATTTCAACAGAAAATAATGCGGAAAACTTAAACTCATTAATAAAGAAAAACAACTCAAACTATTATTAATATTCCCAACATCTGGAAGTCATCACCACAAGAACATCTATCTCAAACTACTAATCTAAGAATGTCTAAAAAGCTAAAAACAATTAAAAACTAGTCCATGCCGGAAGTTCAAGGCATCAAGACTTGAAGAAGGAGACCCAGTCCAAGCTAGACGCATTAGCTCACCCTGAATTTCCGATGGAGTGAAGACGGCTTGATCTACTGCTGAGTCGAAGTTGACGGAACGTTTGCTGCATAACACAAATAACGAAAGAAAAACATAAAAGTAGGGGGTCAGTACAACCACACGTACTGAGTAGATATCATCGGTTAACTCAAAATAGGGAACAATATATATCAAATAATATTATAAATCAACTATAAACTCAACATGTAGCAACAACAAGTATCATAATCATCAATAACACCATCAAGTTCATTCATGAGGGCTCAAGCCTCATTACCATACTCATTTGGGAATTAAGTTCATTATGTTGAATATATTATCATCTTTCGAGATTCATTATCTTTCTTCCTCTTGTGTCGGTACGTGACACTCCGATCCCCTACCACTATGTGTCGGAACGTGACACTCCGATCCCCTATATGTGTCGGAACGTGACACTCCGATCCCCTATATGTGTCGGAACGTGACACTCCGATCCCCTATATGTGTCGGAACGTGACACTCCGATCCCCTACATGTGTCGGTACGTGACACTCCGATCCCCTATATCTACGTGTCGGTTCGTGACACCCGTCCCACTAATACTATGTGTCGGAACGTGACACTCCGATCCACTAATTCTATGTGTCGGAACGTGACACTCCGATCCACTAATCTCATTATATCCGTTCATCAAGCCTTTTCTAACCAAGGCATCATCAATCCCAATCACTTTAATTCATCAAGCCTTCCTTTATACCAAGGCATTATCATTAATATCATAGATTAAAGTTTCTTTCAAGATTTGGGATTCAATGGTTTTCATCATGCTTGTATTATCAACATCACATAATCATATTCATACAAACATACAATAAGCATATAGACAGGTTTACAATATCATCAACACATATTATTCACTATCAAGAGTTCACTACGAATATCGTAATACAAAACCATAACCTACCTCCACCGAAGAATTGGAATCAACAAGCTAATCTTCCCAAAGCTCTCTTCTTCTCGTCCAATCTCCCTCAATCGTTTCTCTCTTTCTTGCTGTTCTTTCTCTTTTGTTTTATTCAAACCCTCTTTCCTTTACCCTAATTAATCATATAATTAAGTGTGAAAAAGGACAATAAAACCCCACTAATTCACTTAAGGTTACCCCTTTTAACCCCTAAGTAATTAGACTTATTAATGTTACCCCTCAATCTTTATAATTAAGGAAAGAATAGTCAAAAACGACCCTTAAAACGAGGAAAGAAATCCTAAATTGCCTGGGACTGCACAACCTGTGACGGGCCGTCGTGGGTGCGACGGTCCGTCACCCAGGCCGTCGTGTCCTCCCCAAATTCCAGGTGGCTGTGACGGCCCGTCACGCCTGTGACGGTCCGTCCTGCACCTCCGTCCTGACGGTCAGAAACTCGTTTTCTTGCACCAAATTCTCAAAAGTTGAAGTGTTTTGCTACGGGGGCTCACGACGGTCCGTCGTGGATGTGACGACTCGTCCTGCAGGTCCGTCACGATTTACAGAGAGTCGATTTTCAGTACCCGATTTTCAAACCACTAAGTGTCATGGAACGGGCCTCTGTGACGGACCGTCGGGCCTATGACGGTCCGTCGGGGTGTCCGTAGTTTGGCCAGTTTTTCCAGAATTTGTTCTGCTGCTCAAAACGACTAAACAGGTCGTTACAATAGATACCAATTTACCCATCGTTCGTCCCCGAACGATCAAAAGAAGAAAGACCATGGCGAAAAGGAGTACCTGAATCTGTAAACAGATGTGGGTATTTTTCTTGCATATCTGCCTCCTTCTCCCAAGTAGCTTCTTCAACCGGTCGATTCTTCCATTGAACTTTGATGGATGCAATCTCTCTCGACCTCAACTTGCGAACTTCTCTATCTAATATAGCAACCGGTTCCTCTTCATAAGTCAAGTTCTCATCCAACAAAACTGAATCCCAACGGATGATGTAGTTTCCATCTCCGTGGTATCTCTTCAACATGGATACATGAAACACCGGATGCACTCCGGACAGCCCTGGGGGCAAGGCTAATTCATAAGCCACCTCCCCTATTCTTTTAAGCACTTCAAATGGTCCAATGTACCTTGGACTTAACTTACCTCTTTTGCCAAACCGCATCACCCCTTTCATGGGTGAAACCTTCAACAAGACTTGTTCACCTTCCATGAACTCCAAGTCTCTAACCTTTCGGTCTGCATACTCCTTTTGTCTACTTTGAGCCGCCAAAAGCTTCTCTTGAATAGCTTTCACCTTCTCCATAGAATCTCTCAACAGATCAGTCCCCCAAGGTCTAACCTCGAAGGCATCAAACCAACCAATGGGAGACCTACACCTCCTCCCATACAATGCTTCAAATGGGGCCATGTCGATACTAGAGTGATAACTATTATTGTATGAAAACTCTGCCAAAGGTAAGAAACTATCCCAATGGCCACCAAACTCTATCACACATGCGCGAAGCATATCCTCCAAAACTTGAATCGTTCGCTCAGACTGACCATCGGTCTGAGGATGAAATGCAGTACTAAGGTCCAACCTAGTACCTAATTCAGCATGCAATGTTCTCCAAAACTTAGAAGTAAACTGCGTACCTCTATCTGATATGATTGAGAGTGGAACTCCATGCAACCGAACGATTTCTGAGATGTAGATCTTTGCTAACTTCTCTGCATTGTAGGTCACCTTGACAGGAATGAAGTGAGCAGACTTAGTTAACCTATCCACAATCACCCAAATAGAGTCGTACTTACCCAATGTCTTTGGAAGACCAACCACGAAGTCCATCGCGATTCTCTCCCACTTCCATTCAGGAATGGGCATTCTCTGAAGTGTTCCTCCGGGCCTTTGGTGTTCATACTTTACTTGTTGACAATTTGGACACTTGGCAACAAACTCAACAATATCTCGCTTCATTCTACTCCACAGAAGTGTTGCTTTAGGTCGCGATACATCTTGGTTGCACCAGGATGTATAGAATATCCGGAACTATGAGCTTCTGTAAGAATAGTGGTGATCAAATCATCGATGCGGGGTACACATACTCTTCCCTTGATCCTCAAAACACCTTCCCCATCGATTATCGCTTCCTTAGCCTCTCCTTGCAACACTTTATCTCGAATTCGCCTTAGTTTCTCATCGTCAAACTGTCTCCCCTTAATCTGATCAAGGAAAGAGGATTTTGCCTCTACACAAGCTAACAATCCTCCCTTCTCATTTATTTCTAACCTCATAAGGTCATTAGCCAAAATCTGCACTTCTCTAGCCAATGGGCGTCTAGAAGCTTGCAAATGAGCTAGACTTCCCATGCTTCCGGCCTTTCTACTCAAGGCATCTGCCACAACATTAGCCTTCCCCGGATGATACAAAATAGTGATGTCGTAGTCCTTTAGTAGTTCCATCCATCTCCTCTGTCTCAAGTTCAAGTCTTTCTGAGTGAAGACATACTGTAGGCTACGATGGTCCGTATAGACTTCACACTTAACCCCATACAAATAGTGTCTCCATTGCTTTAGTGCAAATACTACCGCGGCCAACTCCAAGTCATGGGTCGGATAGTTGCGTTCATGCACCTTTAATTGTCTTGAAGCATAAGCAATCACATTTTTCTCTTGCATTAGCACTGCACCCAACCCAGAATAGGATGCATCACAATAAACAATGAAGTTTTTGCCCTCTACTGGCAAGGTAAGGATAGGTGCGGTAGTCAACAAAGTCTTAAGCTTCTGAAAGCTTTCCTCACATTCATCTGACCATACAAATGGAACATTCTGCTTAGTCAAGTTCGTCAATTGGGAAGCAATGGAAGAGAATCCCTTGACGAATCGGCGGTAGTAGCTAGCTAACCCCACAAAACTCCTTATTTCTGACACGTTTGTAGGTCTTACCCAATTCTTTACTGTCTCAATCTTAGATGGATCCACCATCACTCCATCCTTAGAAACCACGTGCCCCAAGAAGGACACTGAATCTAGCCAAAACTCACACTTGGAGAATTTCGCATAAAGCTTTTTCTTCCTCAACAACTCTAACACCATTCTCAAATGCTCTTCATGTTCTTTCTTACTTTTGGAGTATATCAGTATATCATCAATAAACACGATCACAAAGAGATCCAAATATGGCTTGAAAATCCCGTTCATCAAGCTCATGAAGGCAGCAGGGGCATTAGTAAGACCAAACGACATTACCACAAACTCATAATGCCCATACCTAGTTCGAAAAGCAGTCTTTGGCACATCCGTTGCTCGTATTTTCAGTTGGTGATAACCGGATCTCAAGTCGATCTTCGAGAAAACACAAGCACCTTGTAACTGATCGAACAAGTCATCAATGCGAGGAATGGGGTACTTGTTCTTAATAGTTACCTTGTTCAACTGTCGGTAATCTATGCACATTCGGAAACTCCCATCTTTCTTCTTTACAAACAAAACCGGAGCACCCCAAGGAGATGCACTTGGTCTAATGAAGCCTTTGCTCAACAACTCTTGAAGTTGAGCCTTTAATTCTCTTAACTCCGCGGGAGCCATTCTATACGGGGGTATAGAAATGGGGCGAGTACCGGGTTCCAAATCAATGCAGAAGTCTATATCCCTATCTGGTGGCATACCGGGAAGATCTGCAGGGAACACATCCAAAAACTCACAGACTACCGAAACTGACTCAATCGATGGTACTTGAGTAGTGTCATCCTTAAGATGTGCCAAGAAAGCTAGACAACCCTTACTAACCATCTTCTGAGCACGAATAAAGGAGATGATACGCACCGGATTGGGAGTGTAGTCACCCTCCCATACTAACTGATCTGCCCCAGGCTTGGCTAACGTCACTGTTTTAGCATTACAATCCAAAATCGCAAAGTTTGGAGAAAGCCAAGTCATACCCAGAATTACGTCAAAGTCACCCATTTCTAAAATAACCAAGTCTACATAAGTGTTGCTCCCCACAAAATTCACCAAACAAGACCTATACACTTTTTCGACTATCACAGACTCACCCACCGGAGTAGAAACACGAATAGGTATGTCAAGTAATTCACAATGTAAATTTAGGCCATTAGCAAATGAGGAAGATACATATGAAAACGTGGAGCCAGGGTCAAATAATACAGATGCCATGCAATCACAAACCAAGAGATTACCTGTGATAACAGCATCAGACGCCTCCGCTTCAGACCTCCCAGGGAAAGCATAACAATGGGCCCTATCATTTGTCTGTCCGTTGCCCCTACCATGTTGTGTAGTAGTGGCTCCGTTTTGCCCTTCACCTCTGCCGTTTTGGTGACCACCATTACCTCGGCCACCACGCCCTCCAGAATAACGACCTCTACCATTACCACCTCTTCCTCTAGCCATTGGGGCTCGGTAACTCTGTTTTGGACAATTCCTCCTAATATGTCCAATCTCCCCACATCCATAGCACTCTCTGGAGTCAGGCATGGGTCTCTCGGAGTAGTGTTGACCGTTCTGAGGTGGACCCCCAACTACAGTCTGTAGTGAAGACTGTATTGGTCGATTTGAGTGACCTCCAGAGTTCTGTCCTCTAGAATAAGAACCATTATACTCACCTCCCCTACGAAACCTCTTTGATGTCGATGTCGTGGTGAAGTCATCTGGTTTCACTCCTTCCACCTCAATCACAAAGTCTACCACCTCTTGGAAGGATGTTGCCGTTGCCGCTATCTGTAAGGCTGAAATCCGCAATTCTGACCTCAACCCCTTCACAAAACGGCGGATCCGTTCTTGTGGACTGAAACAAAGTTGCGTGGCATATCTGGATAGCGCGCGAAATTTAGCCTCATACGCGTTTACTGTCATCCTTCCCTGTTCAAGACTCAAGAACTCATCCCTCTTTCTATCT
The DNA here is from genome assembly GCA_027705065.1 of Solanum peruvianum. Taxonomy (NCBI): domain Eukaryota; kingdom Viridiplantae; phylum Streptophyta; class Magnoliopsida; order Solanales; family Solanaceae; genus Solanum; species Solanum peruvianum. Next base: position 19,035,480 of record JAKWJD010001763.1, read on the forward strand.
CTCAAAGTCCTTGGGATATATTTCTCCATAAATAGGGTAGAGAATGATTCCCAAGTCATAGGTGGTGCCTCTGTTGGTTGACACTCAACATGTGAACGCCACCACATTTTGGCGTTCCCTTGGAACTGATAGCTCACGAACTCGACACCAAACCTCTCTACTATCCCCATCTTGTGTAGTAGCTCATGACAATCAACCAGAAAATCATAAGCATCCTCAGATTCTGCACCCTTGAAGACTGGGGTTTCAATTTCAAGAACTTACTGAAAAGTTCGTGTTGATCGTTTGTCATAATAGGCCCAGTAGTCAGACGTGGAAATGTGCCTATTCCCAATGTTGCATCCATGCGGGGAGCCATAGTAGCCGCATGTCGTATCTCTGAAACCGGAGGTGTTGGTGCAGAAACCACTGGAGGTGCTTGACCCTGATCAGACAACCCGCTAAGATAAGCAAGTACTTGGTTGATCATCTCTGGGGTAGGTTGGGGTGGCATTTCCTCATTCTGCCCTTGTTCAGTTTCCCCTTCCTCACCCTCTCTAATTACCTCCTCAGTCGGTGGAGGAGTCACCGCCCTAGCATCAGATGGGCTAGGGGCTCGTCCTCTTCCTCTAGAGGACGTCCTCCCACGACCTCTCCCACGGCCTCTTGCCGTTGTTCTTCCTCGAGCCACAGCCCCAGTGGCTGGCTCGGTAGTTTCCTGTCTTTCCGTTGTCGCGGCTGGTGCGGTCGTTGCTCTAGTTCTAACCATCTGCGAAATAGAATGAAGATGGTAAGATACCAATTTGTATCACCTAGATACCAATTGGACTCAAGTAGTAGCACGAAAGAAAGAATGAAAGAATGGAATTTTCCTAAAGTCTTATAGCCTCTCAAGGAAAAGTAAAGGCGTCCCCCTACCGTTCCTTAAGACTCTACTAGACCTGTTCTTGTGTGATGAGACCAATGAACCTAATGCTCTGATACCAAGTCTGTCACGACCCAAATCGGGGACGCGACTGGCACCCACATTTACCCTCCGATGTGAGCGAACCAACCCATCTAAACCTTAACATTTCAAGATATTTCAACAGAAAATAATGCGGAAAACTTAAACTCATTAATAAAGAAAAACAACTCAAACTATTATTAATATTCCCAACATCTGGAAGTCATCACCACAAGAACATCTATCTCAAACTACTAATCTAAGAATGTCTAAAAAGCTAAAAACAATTAAAAACTAGTCCATGCCGGAAGTTCAAGGCATCAAGACTTGAAGAAGGAGACCCAGTCCAAGCTAGACGCATTAGCTCACCCTGAATTTCCGATGGAGTGAAGACGGCTTGATCTACTGCTGAGTCGAAGTTGACGGAACGTTTGCTGCATAACACAAATAACGAAAGAAAAACATAAAAGTAGGGGGTCAGTACAACCACACGTACTGAGTAGATATCATCGGTTAACTCAAAATAGGGAACAATATATATCAAATAATATTATAAATCAACTATAAACTCAACATGTAGCAACAACAAGTATCATAATCATCAATAACACCATCAAGTTCATTCATGAGGGCTCAAGCCTCATTACCATACTCATTTGGGAATTAAGTTCATTATGTTGAATATATTATCATCTTTCGAGATTCATTATCTTTCTTCCTCTTGTGTCGGTACGTGACACTCCGATCCCCTACCACTATGTGTCGGAACGTGACACTCCGATCCCCTATATGTGTCGGAACGTGACACTCCGATCCCCTATATGTGTCGGAACGTGACACTCCGATCCCCTATATGTGTCGGAACGTGACACTCCGATCCCCTACATGTGTCGGTACGTGACACTCCGATCCCCTATATCTACGTGTCGGTTCGTGACACCCGTCCCACTAATACTATGTGTCGGAACGTGACACTCCGATCCACTAATTCTATGTGTCGGAACGTGACACTCCGATCCACTAATCTCATTATATCCGTTCATCAAGCCTTTTCTAACCAAGGCATCATCAATCCCAATCACTTTAATTCATCAAGCCTTCCTTTATACCAAGGCATTATCATTAATATCATAGATTAAAGTTTCTTTCAAGATTTGGGATTCAATGGTTTTCATCATGCTTGTATTATCAACATCACATAATCATATTCATACAAACATACAATAAGCATATAGACAGGTTTACAATATCATCAACACATATTATTCACTATCAAGAGTTCACTACGAATATCGTAATACAAAACCATAACCTACCTCCACCGAAGAATTGGAATCAACAAGCTAATCTTCCCAAAGCTCTCTTCTTCTCGTCCAATCTCCCTCAATCGTTTCTCTCTTTCTTGCTGTTCTTTCTCTTTTGTTTTATTCAAACCCTCTTTCCTTTACCCTAATTAATCATATAATTAAGTGTGAAAAAGGACAATAAAACCCCACTAATTCACTTAAGGTTACCCCTTTTAACCCCTAAGTAATTAGACTTATTAATGTTACCCCTCAATCTTATAATTAAGGAAAGAATAGTCAAAAACGACCCTTAAAACGAGGAAAGAAATCCTAAATTGCCTGGGACTGCACAACCTGTGACGGGCCGTCGTGGGTGCGACGGTCCGTCACCCAGGCCGTCGTGTCCTCCCCAAATTCCAGGTGGCTGTGACGGCCCGTCACGCCTGTGACGGTCCGTCCTGCACCTCCGTCCTGACGGTCAGAAACTCGTTTTCTTGCACCAAATTCTCAAAAGTTGAAGTGTTTTGCTACGGGGGCTCACGACGGTCCGTCGTGGATGTGACGACTCGTCCTGCAGGTCCGTCACGATTTACAGAGAGTCGATTTTCAGTACCCGATTTTCAAACCACTAAGTGTCATGGAACGGGCCTCTGTGACGGACCGTCGGGCCTATGACGGTCCGTCGGGGTGTCCGTAGTTTGGCCAGTTTTTCCAGAATTTGTTCTGCTGCTCAAAACGACTAAACAGGTCGTTACAATTCAGGTTTCCAACATATTGTTATATATGTTGCAACAATTGACTATTATAAAATATTATAGTCATATGTAGCAACATGTGATTTTTTTCACAACTGAATAGTCATATGTAGCAACATATGACTTACATCTTGCAACAGAATAGTCATATGTTGCTACATATGATATAACTAAAAAATGTAGCAACATGTGATTTATTTTTCACAAAACAACAGTCATATGTAGCAACATATGACTCAATTATTGCCACAGAGTACTCATATATTGCTACATATGCTTATTCTTCATAATTATTAATTTTTTTTTTAATTATTTTCTTCAGGTACAATGTCATTATTTGTAGGGATTGATTGTCGTGGTGAAAGGGTCGAGAAGAAAAATCGATTCATAAGGCGTTGGAATGATAGTAAAAAATGAGGAGCCGGTTCATAGGGATGTATGTCGAAAGAAACATTTTGTATGATGAGTTCTTCAATTTAGTCGTGCGAAATTCTGGATACAATTGTAAACCACAAACTATTTTCATGAGTTACATTCCCCATATTTTTCATAATGAGAAGGTTTCACCTTTTAGAATAACTGACCAATCTAGTTTGAGTGTTTATTTGGGAGGAACAAAAAAATCGTCAATATTAAGAGTCTACGTGGAAGAAACTCCTAACGAGGAGGATCCTAATGTAGACCAAGGCCAACAAGATATGTTTAATGATGAATTTCATCATGCGAACATGAATAATCCTGATGATGAAATTGGAATAAATGAAGGTGAAGGTGTAGGTGAAGCTCAAGTTGAAGGGTCGGACCTTAAGAGCAAGTTTTCTCCCACACCTATAGTTGGCAGCAACAATCCAGGTGATTCTCAAATTTCACATATGAATAATGTTCGAGATGATGAAACATGATTTTATAAGGGAATGACATTCAAGAACAAGCAAGAGCTGGCAAATTCATTGAAAATTGCTTGCTTGAAAAAAGATTTTAGACTGAAAAAGGTGATCAATTTTCGTAATGTGTTTTCCTTTAAATGTTCATATCCGGATTGCAATTGGTGGTGAGGGCTGTGAAATTTACAAGTAGTGACAAATTTTTCATTAGAATCTATGAAAAGTACCATACGTGTGGTTTAGAGCATCTTACAAGCCATAATTCCCACGCCACGGCAAAAGTCATAGGTTAGTACTTTGAAAATAGGTTTCCCAATGGTAAAAGTCCATCCACAAGAGACATGTCAAATCAACTCCGCACAGAATTGGATTGTAAGGTAAGCTATTAAAAGATTTATAAGGGCATGGAGCATGCTAAGTCTAATGTTAGGGGAACACATGAGGACGGGTACACAGTGCTTAATGAGTACCAGTATATGCTTGAATGAATTCAGGAAGAAAGATGACATTATCGCTCAATGAAAAAGGCAGGTTCCGGTACTTCTTTGTATCATATATTGCTTGGATAATTGGTTTTCAAGAAATGAGAAAAGTAATAGCCGTTGATGGCACATTTCTAAGGAGCAAGTATGGAGGAGTTCTGCTATCGGCGGTGACACAAGATGCCGAGAATCATATATTTCCAGTGGCTTCCTGTGTCGTGGACAAGGAATGTGATGTCTCATATGAATATTTTTTAAAAATATGAGAAGCTTTGTAAATGATACTGATGAGTTGTGCATTATCTCTGATAGGCATCCAAGTATTCGAAAAATGATTTCGAGAATCTAACCTCATCTCATTATGGTTGTTGCATGAGACACCTTGGGAAAAATATTCGAAATAACTTTCACAATTCAAAGGTAGTGTCCCATTTTATAAAGCAGCAAAGACGTACGATATATGTAGGTTCAATGACTATTTCAATCAAGTAAGAGATTTGGTACCAAAGGCCGCTGAAGCTCTTGAACGTATTGGATTTCACACACGGAGTAGACATTTTGCCTGGGAAATAGGTACCATCTCAGTTGAGTTTATTTTTACTTTATGTGTTTTGTTTGATTTTTATCTATTGTTGTGTAGATATAACATTATGACGTCAAACATCGCGGAATCGGTGAATGCTATGTTGGATGTTGAAAGAGAAATTCCCATTGTCGCTCTATTTGATTAAATAAACAGGAGATTTGCATTGTTATTTCACCAAAGGCGTATGGAACTGATGCACTCCACAAATAGATTTGTTCCTTCAATTAAAAATGATATATCAGAGTATGTCAACGCGATCAACAAGTTGTTGGCCCATAAAATTGCTAACCACAAGTTTACTGTCACTGGTCATGGAGATGTTGCTACTGTGGATCTACAAAGAAGAACTTGTACTTGGAGAATTTTTTTATTTGGATGAAATACCTTGTCCACATGTCATGGCAGTGATTCGATCCCAACATGGTGCTGATTTTGGAAATCAGATTCACCTGTACTCCTCTCCATATTATTCAGTGAAAAAAATACATAATGACATATTGTCAAGAAATTCACCCGGTGCCAACTGAAGATTCTTGAATTGTCCCTTTGGATATCATACAGAGAGAAATACCTCCTCCATATGTTGATTCAAGTAAACCCGAAAGAAGGACATATAAGATATGACGTGGAGTTGGTGAATCATTCTCAACAAGAAAAATTAAGTGTTCAGTATGTAGGAACTTTTGCCACAAAAAAACTACACGCCCAAATCAAAATGCCCCATTAGAAGTGTTAAGCATTGTGTTGTTGAATTTTAATGAATGTTCTTTCTTATTTGAGGATGATCTCTATTATATAATCTTATTTAGAAATGTCCCAATGCGTGATTTGTTGCTCTTCTTTGTTTCTGTGTAAACACATGTCAAATATTGCTAGAGGATATATTAGATGTGGCAACATGAAACAAATTTTGCTACAGGCGAATCATCTGTAGCAACATATGCCACATGTTGTGACGGACGAATGTTGCCATATACTCATCAGTTGTAGAGTCATATGACTCAAATGTTGCTACATATAATTATCTGTAGCAACATATGACTCAAATGTTGCTACATATAATTATCTGTAGCAACATATGACTCAAATGTTGCTACATATAATTATCTGTAGCAACATATGACTCAAATGTTGCTACATATAATCATCTATGGCAACATATACTTTTAAATAATGATTACGTGGAAATGTGCTTTTAGATATATTAGATTTGGCAACATATGCAACAAATGTTGCTATAGGCGAATCATCTGTAGCAACATATGCCACATGTTGTGACCGACGAATGTTGCGATATACGCATCAGTTGTAGCAATATATGACTCAAATGTTGCTACATATAATCATCTGTAGCAACATATGATCCAAATGTTGCTACATATAATCATATGTGGTAACATATACTTTTAAATAATGATTACGTGGGAGTGTGCTTTTAAATATATTAGATGTGACAACATATGCAACAAATGTTGCTATAGGCGCATCAGTTGTAGCAACATATGTCACATGTTGTGACTGACGAATGTTGCGGTATACGCATCGCTGTAGCAAAATATGCAACAAATGTTGCTACAGGCGAATCATCTGTAGCAACATATGACTCAAATGTTGCTACATATAATCATTTGTAGCAACATATACTTTTAAATAATGATTACGTGAGAGTGTGCTTTTAGATATATTAGATGTGGCAACATATGAAACAAATGTTGCTACAGGCGAAACAACTGCAGCAATATATGGCGCATGTTGTGACGGACGAATGTTGCGATATAAGCATCAGTTGTAGCAACATTTGCTACATATAATTATCTGTAGCAACATATGACTCAAATGTTGCTACATATAATCATCTGTAGCAACATATACTTTTAAATAATGATTACGTGAGAGTGTACTTTTAGATATATTAGATTTGGCAACATATGCAACAAATATTGCTACAGGTGAATCAGTTGTAGCAACATATGTCACATGTTGTGACGGACGAATGTTGCGATATACGCATCAGCTGTAGCAACATATGCAACAAATGTTATTACAGACGAATATCTGTAGAAACATATGATCAAATGTTGTTACATATAATCATCTGTAGCAACATATACTTTTAAATAATGATTACGTGAGGAGTGTGCTTTTAGATATATTAGATGTGGCAACATATTCAACAAATGTTGCTACAGGCGAATCAGTTGTAGCAACATATGACTCAAATATTGATACATATAATGATCTATCCCAATATACTTGTAAATAATGATTACGTGGGAGTATGATATTCGATATACCTTTTGTTTAATAATTACAACTCTTCAGTTCACTCTATCGAAACGTCAAGTCTTGCAACATTTTAAAATTGTTGGCCTTTATAAGAACACAAGAAGGGAGAGATAAGTCAAAAGTTATCTTCTCTTCTTATTCGTTTTCAAAAATGGTTTCAAATAGAAAAAACTTCTTCAAATCCCTCCCGACTGAACTAGTAATTCTTATCGTTGTAAGGGTTGCTTCCTAATCTCTAGAAGATTTAGTTAGTGTTAAATTATGTTATAGGTTCCTCAATTAAGTTGGTAATGAACGTTCTAATTTAACTGTTTTTTAATTATTTTTTCCACCTTGCATCAATTTATTTTGTAATCTTAATGTGTTATTTCTTTTATAGTTTGATTTTTTCAATCGATATTATCCAACTGCACTGAGAATGGTTAAAAAAGCAGCAGAAGGTGGCCACCGTGGTGCAGAGTATGTGCTTGTCGTAATTTCAATTTTTGAAGGCGGTATTTCCATGAGATAAGGCTTGATGTACATTACCAACATGAAAAAAACATGCCAGTAATAGTGAGAAGATGTCAACACCATTTGCGGTGCATTTTTAAATCGAATGTGGGTGCAAAAACCTAATATTTTGGGTGCAAGACCCATTTGTTGCACTGTGCATCAACCCCAAAAAAATGCCAGCAAAATTGGTTGGCCTAGAGGAAGTGACGATGAAGACGATATTCGTTGCGAATTGTGTATTTGTGATTTAGAACTAGATTATCTAGTTAAATTTCTTCCATATACTACCGTGTGGGAATAATTTAATCTGTGTTGAAGACGATATTGATTTTATTATTTTTTGTATTTATTTTAAAATTATATATGTGGCAATATATTATATTACATATGAGAAAATGTTGTCTTCACTTGTTTTGTACTTATTTTCGAATTATGATATAATAAATTATGGTCGTAAACAACATTCTCCATGGATTTTTCATCTTTAGCAACATATGTTGTTTCTGTTGTTGAAATTGCAACATATACTGTAATTGTGGCAACATATAGTTATAACAAATCGGTCTTTTGGGGCTTTATTCAATTAAATTATCACGTAATTCGATATGTAACACCAGTATTTAGTCCTACAACATCTCTAATTAACAAATTATGGTCGTACACAACACTCTCCCTTGGATTATAGCAATTATATTTACAAAGACAATCATCTCACTAGTTCATCATACATTGTCCTAGTAAATCCATATGATAGTTATATAACACCCTTCTAAATCGTTCTTCCAAATGTTATACCTTATTATTATAGATTATTTATGTTCTAAATCACTAAAATTTGGTTCAAATTTCCATTTTCTCTTTCATAAATTGATCAAATCGTCTATTAATGCCTCCTTGATTTTTCATCTGTAGCAACATATGTTGTTTCTCTTGTTGAAATTGCAACATATACTGTAATTGTGGCAACATATAGTAATAACAAATCGGTCTTTTGGGGCTTAATTCAATTAAATTGTTACGTAATTCGATATGTAACACCAATATATAGTCCTACAACATGTCTAATTAACAAATTATGGTCGTACACAACACTCTTCATTGAATTATAGCAATTATATTTACAATGACAATCATCTCATTAGTTCATCATACATTGTCCTAGTAAAATCCATATGATAGTTATATAACATCTTCTAAATCGTTCTTCCAAATGTTAAAACTTATTATTATAGATTATATATGTTTTAAATCACTAAAATTTGGTTCAAATTTCCATTTTTCTTTCCTAAATTGATCAAATTGTCTATTAGTGCCTCCTTGATTTTTCATCTGTAGCAACATATGTTGTTTCTGTTGTTGATCTTCTCCACGATATCGTGTATGTATGTTTAATTCTAAAATATTTAGAGACTTCAGATCTCTTTATTTATTTTTTAATTAAAATTTATTTCTTTGTGGTTTGTATTTTAGGAGAATTCATGCAACTTCTTTATATGGAGGGATCGTGAAGATATTGATATATGATCCAAGTTTGTAATTCTCCGATTGACGAATAAAATTAAGGAGTTGGACATTGTTGATGAAAGTCATATCAAAAGAAGTACCGAATGGGGGACGAAGGAGAAGAAAAAGACCAAATGTTGTAGCATCTGGAAGCTAATATTGGTGTTCTTTGTTTTTTTTTCTTGTATTTTTAAGCATTACCAAGAAGAATTTCATAGAGGATATAAAATTATTATGTAGTTGTGTACAACCAAGACAATTATCATAATTGTGGAATTAAATGGATGTAGTTTTGTACTCCTGATCAAACAAAAATGTAGTTGTGACAGACGAATGTTGCTACAGACGAATCATATGTAGCAACATATGCCACAACTATTGCTACAGATGATTCGTTTGTAGCAACAAATGTCACAAATGTTGCAACAGATGAAATATATGTAGCAACATTTTCCACATATGTAACAGACGAATGTTACGATATAGACATCAGCTGTAGCAACATACGCCACAAATGTTGCTACAGACGAATCATATGTAGCAACATTGCCACATATGTAACAGACGAATATTGCGATATATGCATCAGCTCTAGAAACATATGCCACAAATGTTGCTACAAACGAATCATATGTAACAACATTTGCCACATACATAATAGACGAATGTTGCAATATATCAGTTGTAGCAACATATGTCACAAATATTGCTACAGACGAATCATATGTAGCAACATTTGCCACATACGTAACAGACGAATGCTACGATATACGCATCAGTTGTAGCAACATATGCCACAAATGTTGCTACAAATGAATCATATGTAGCGATATATGCCACAAATATTGCTACAGACGAATCATCTGTAGCAATATATGACACAAATATTGCTACAGACGAATCATGTGTAGCAACATATGCAACATGTTGTGACAGACGAATAGATAAAATAAATATTGTCTTTAATTACATTGTCTTTAAGATAAAATAAAACAACATAATTCATAAATTAAACATTATCTTTAATTACAACCGCTAATGTCAAGGCTTTAAGCTTTGAGATATTACCCCATAAGCCCAAACATATTGCATCAGTTCAATCAGATTGTCACATAACAGTGTTTTAGGTGGTTCAAGGTCTGTTCTGCTAATCAAATGCTCAATAAATGCAAGGAAATATGACTCACACGCCGCTCCAGTTTGATTTTGTACGATGGGTTCCACTCGACCTTTAAATTCCCATGGTTGAGTGAGCAACTTCTCTGGCAAATGATTCATTATACCACTCTGCATCAACAATTTAGACAGCAACTCGAAGACAGGTTGTATGAGTGTCAAAAACTTGACATGTTCTGTAATCATCAGGTTGCAGTCATATACATTGACACGACCCTCGTGCAAGAGAATCTCGAGAGTCACAAAATGGATACCCCCGTGTTGATGACTGTCAAAATCTTTTTTGCATCAATCCAGTCCATGCCTTCAGGGGTTGGCCTAATACCCCTGACATAGTCAATCATATCATCATCCCATACAAAGTCATCTAGTAACTGATTCATGCTTTTACCACCAACCCTCGTTGCCTCATCGCTCATTTGTTTATCTCTTTCTAGGAAGTTCGAATAGAAGTTGAGATCGAAGATTCTATCTTTGGGATCATAATATTCAAGGTATGTCACATGCCTCTGACGCATGAGGTTAAGGATTTCGTCAATATACTGAAATAAAAAATAATATTAAATAGTTAGGAAGAGTAGTCACTGAAAATATAAAAGAAATAGTTAATAATATAATAAGTAGGATTACCCAGTCTTTCCACAAAACTTCTATGCTTGTCATGTTCCTGAAATCTTGACCGGTAAAAACATGTATGCCATATTCTATTCGAATATCCTTTGCACTCATCACACTCAACACTTGAGTTTTTTCAGCAACAGAGACATGCTTATAAATATTCAACTTTTTATACTTCGTTACTTCCTCAATTACGGCCCTCGAAATTTCTCCAAACATCTTCCTCTTCAAATTTTGCATTACCTTGGCAAATGATTCTTTTCTCCTCTTGGCCCGTGGAGTATATGTATGCCGAACATTCTTTGATACAATGCCCTTCACACCTCTCTTGTTTTTAATTCATTGACAGCTTCACTCAATTTTTTAAGATACATGACAGAATCTTCATCATGTTTCTTACACTCTCACAGAGAAAGGCAGAACATCGTCTACAAGAGGTATTTCCATCGTGTTGTCCTGCATCAGCACCAGCAATAACAACAACACCAACACCGACACCAGCACCAGCACCACCAGGACCAACACCAGCACCATAAAAAACAACTAATTCATTAGCGACTTCATTATGAAGTTGGTCTCTTTTGATGGTTGTTGCTCCAACCAACACCAATTTTACTCTATCCACAACAGGATCAAAAATGGTTTCAACCAACCCTAGAGTTATTAGATATGGCATTTGCAATTCCTCTTTTGTTGGGGTAATCCATAGATATACAACCTAAAATTGTAAAAATGAGTCATCAGTAAGAATTACCATGTTGCTACAGATGATTCATCTGTTGCTACATGTGAAATAAATCTTGCTACAGATAAGTCATCTATAGCAACACGTGGCAGCTGTAGCAACAGATGAATCATCTGTACCAACATGTAGCACATGTCGCTACAGATGATCCATATGTTTCTACATGTGACAGAAATTTTGCTACAAATAATTTATCTGTAGCAACATGTGAAACAGATGTTGCTATAGATGAATTGTCCGTTGATACATGTGCCATATGTTGCTACAGATGATTTATTTGTAGCAAGATTTGTTTCACATGTTGCTACAGATGATTCATCTGTTGTTACATGTGACATAAATCTTGATACAAAGGATTTATCTGTAGCAACATGTGAAACAAATGTTGCTACAGATGAATTGTCTATTGCTACATGTGCCACATGTTGCTACAAATGAATTGTCTGTTGCTATGTGCCACATGTTGCTACAGATGATTTATCTGTAGCAAGATTTGTGTTATATATAGCAACAACTGAATCATCTGCAGCAACATGTGAGACATATGTAGCAACATGTGACTGTAATATACTAATGATATTCTCATCTTACTGCATCCAAAGGAGGGTTTAAAAGATCTGGAATATTCCCTTCTTTGGTAGTTTTTGTTCTTGCCATCAACCATCTCATCATCCTTGGGGATGAACTCTCTTCTTCTGCAATCACTTGATGGGTCAAATAAGGAATGACTTCAAATGCCCAAACATGTATAAAAAGGAAAACCTGTCAATAATCAAATATTGAATAATTATTTAATATAATAGAAAAAATTAAAAACATTCAGCTTTACCACGAAAGCCCATGGAAACCCAAACAAGTTACTGGTCTTTTCTCCTAAAGGCCTCAACAAGTAGTCGACAGTTAGATGAAAGCTCTTATGACTCCACGGGTAGTTCTTGAAAGCTTCAATATCTTGACAGAAATTGACATACTTTAAAAGTATGTTGTTGTCCGAATTCTTCAGCAAAAGCATATTATGTGTAAACCAAAGTAAGCACAATGACTCATTGTGCTTCTTGGTGTATCCTCCCGTTCTAACAAACTTAATAAGTCAGAATTTTTAAAGCTTTTGCCAAGAAGGGACATCAAGTCCTGCTCCTCAGTTGGCAGTGACTGTTGTCCTGCCTCTGCTACTTTTTTTACTACTTTCTGTCTTCGTGGTTTTGTTTTAACAATGTATTCAGGGATGGGGTCAACAGGAGGATGCCATTTTAACCCTATAACTATGACAAACTCTCTTATGCCAAAGAAAATTGGCATGCCACAATAATTAATTAGAATCTCATCCTTCTTATTGGGATTTTCAAAAATGAACCTTCTTTTTAGAAGTTCATATACAATGATCATTTGAAAATTTGGAAGTGGATCAATGGGTAAATCAAGAAAATGACCAAGACAACTATTTTTGAAAAGATCTTCCAATTGGTTTCTCTTGAGGATATTCCTGAATTTGACGAAAGGTCTTCCCAGGACTGACCTAATAATATTGTCACCATTAGCATCAGGCTGCAGATGCACATGAAAAGTGTCTGTATTGATGATTTTTATCCCATAATCACCACTAGCATTGAACTCTTCATGAAGTTCTTGTTCTTCTTCATGAACTTCATTTATTTTTTCTTGTTGTGCCACAACTACTACTTCTGTATTTTTTCCTTCTTCTTCCTGAACTTCATTTATTTTCCGTTGTTCCTCAACTTCTTCTTGTTTTCTATCTTCTTCCTCCATTACTTTTCTTTGTTCATATTTCTTTTGACAAAATTCTACTTCTGCTTGAGAAGAAGAAGCTCCTTTAGTTGCAAGATTTGCTAAAAGTGTAGTATTTTCGTTCCTCTTCCTAGCAATTTTAGACCTAGCCTTCTTATGGATATTTGTTTGGTCAGATGTATCAATATCAAGTTTTCTTTTGACAGGAGCCATTATATTTGTATCTGCAACCACAAAAATAAAATATTTGAAAGCTACAAATGAGCTACAACCACAAGTCAAAACAGGGCAATAAGGAGATAAGCAAGCAAATGCATTTTAAACCCTAATTAAATATTACCTTATAATATATATATCAACGATAAATAAAAATTATGAGGACAACACAACACCGCCTTTGTTGTAGAAGATGATTTGTGAAAGAAGGAAGAGAAGAAGAGAAGAGAAGGAGAAGTGTACTGTACTGGCAAAAGGAGAGGAGAAAACTGAAATTAATTAGTATAAATAAATAAATCTTGGAATACGAAACGACACATGTATAGAGACAGGAGAGAGGAGAAAGGGGAAAGGAGCGAGTAAAAATAAAAATTAAAGCCGTTTAATTTTTTTAATTAGGACAATTTAAACTGTGACATATGTTGCCACATATATACTGTATGTTGTTAAATATATACGATCTGTTGCCACATATAATTTTGTCGTGTTTATTACTACAGAAATTACATATGTTGCGACGTATATGCTAACTGTTGTTACAGATTATTCACTCTGTTGCCACATATAATTTTGATCCTTTCCATCATAATTGACATTTGTTTAAACAAAATCAGAAATAATCATAAAAAACATTTTAATACATAACCATCTATCTAAACAATGGTTGTAAACACAACATTTTCATCAATCTTAGCTTTTTTTTAGTTCTATGCATCTCTGGGTCTTCATTGTCACTAACATAACCATTTCGAGCCTTAACAATCCGATAATTCCTTAGGAGTGAAACATATCTCAAGCGAAAGGTGTCAGCACTAATTTCATATGATGGTACTTGTAATCTATCACTCAAATACTCAGCGTATGTAGCAACAAAAATTCCACAATCTCTGTATGGTATATCATCAATCAGAAAATATAATAACATCACATTTCGATAGTCGTAAGACAAAATAATATTGTGATACTTACAGACTACTGCTTTCTTGTTGTGCAATACTATTAACATGATGACTTCGAATGGGTGAGATTTGTTCTTTCCTAGGTAACATTTAAGAACTGACTAGTTGATTGCCTCATTTTGCTCAAAAATTTCACTCAACTCAAGGTACCTTGGCAACTGTAACGACCTGTTTAGTCATTTTGAGCAACAGATTTTATTTCTGGAAAAATTGGCTGAGACGACGGACACCACGACGGACCGTCATGGGCACGACGGACCGTCGAGGGTGTCTCGTTCCAAAACACTTGGGAATTCTGAAATCTGAGTACTGAAATCGACTCTCTGAACTTTGTGACGGACCTGCAGGACGGACCGTCACAGGTACGACGAACCGTCGTGAGCCCCCGTTTCAAAACACTTCAACTCTTGAGAATTTGGTACATGGAACGAGTCTCTGAACGTCGTGACGGAAGTGCAGGACGGACCGTCGTAGGTACGACGGGCCGTCACAGACTCCTTAAGGAAAATAGAGTCTCTGATCCTTGCGACGACCTGCAGGACGGACCGTCGCAGGCACGACGGGCCGTCACAGGTTGCGTAATCCCAGTCAGAGTCGGATTTCTTTACACGTTTTAAGGGACGTTTTGGATTATTCCTTCTTTAATTATAAAGTTAGAGGGTTAATATTAATAAGTCTAATTACTTGGGGGTTAAAAGAGGTAACCTTAAGTTAATTAGTGGGTTATTATTGCCATCTTTTATACTTAATTATATGTTAATTAGGGTAAAAGAAAGAGGGTTTGAATAAAGAAAATAGAAAGAACAAAGAGAGAGAGAGAGGAGATCGAACGAACGAGAAGAGAGAAACAAAGCTTGGGAAATTGCTTGCTTGATCAAAATCTTCGGTGGAGGTAAGTTATGGTTTTTACGATATTCGTATGAACTCTTAATAGTGAATGATATGTATTGATAGTATTGTAAACCCTGCTATATGCTTAATTGTATGCTTGCATGATTGTGATTATGAAATTGTGATAAAATAAGCATGATGAAGCTATTGAATCCTAAATCTTGAAAGAAACCCTAATTCACTTGTTAATGATGATGCCTTGGAGTAAAAGAAGGCTTGATAAATTATATAATGAGATTGATGATGCCTTAGTATAAAAGAAGGCTTGCTAAATTATATAATGAGATTGATGATGCCTTAGTATAAAAGAAGGCTTGAGGAATTAGGGGATCGGTTGCCACGTTCCGGTACCAGGATAGAAATAGAGGATCGGGTGCCACGTTCCGGTACCAGGATAGAATGAGGATCGGAGTGTCACGTTCCGACACCAGGATAGTATATGGATCGGGTGCCACGTTCCGGTACCAAGATAGAATAAGGATCGGAGTGTCACGTTTCGACACCAGGATAGTATATGGATCGGGTGCCACGTTCCGGTACCAGGATAGAATGAGGATCGGAGTGCCACGTTCCGGCACCAGGGTAGAATATGGATCGGAGTGTCACGTACCGACACAGGAGGAAGAAAGATAATGAATCTTGAAAGATGATAAATATACTCAATCTAATGAATCCAATTCCCAAATGAGTATGGTATTGAGGCTTGAGTCCTCATGTGTGAACTTGACGGTAATTGTTAATGATATAGTACTTGTTGTTGCTACATGTTAAGCATCATAGTTGATTTTATAATATTACTTGATATATATTATCTTCTATTTTGAGTTGGCCGATGATATCTACTCAGTACTTGCGGTTGTACTGACCCCCTACTTTTATGTTTTCTTCTTTGTTATTTATGGAGTGCAGCAAACGTGCCGTCGTCTTCAACTCAACAGTAATTCTAGCCAGTCTTTGTCACACCGGATCTTCAGGGTGAGCTAATGCTTCTAGCTTGGACTGGATCTTCTTCTTCAAGTCTTGATGCCTTGAACTTCCGGCATGGACTAGCTTTTTACTTGCTTTTGTTTTCTTAGAATACTCTTAGTTTAGTAATTTGATCATAGATGTTCTTGTGATGATGACTTCCAGATTTTGGGAAAATAATAGATGTTGAATTTTAGAAGTTATTGAATTGGTTTTTATTAATGAGTTTAAGTCTTCCGCATTACTTTTGTTGATATTGTATTAAAATGTTGGGGTTTACATTGGTTGGTTCGCTCACATAGTAGGTTAAGTGTGGGTGCCAGTCGCGGTGGTCTCATCACACACTATATATAATATATATATATATATATATATATATATATATATATATATATATATATACACACACACATAGACCCCTTCGTATAGGAAGGTTACATAGCCTTCTACTTTTATTGCACATAAATATATACATAAGATAGAAAACAGTCTTACGGATTGTTGCATCTCATACCATCTAAAGATCATAACAATTTCGGCATAGCCCTACATCAATATAAATAATCCACATATAGGCTTATATAAATTATACTAAAATGAAAGTGGAATGAACATAAAAGTCTTAGAAAACAAAGCAACTTCATAAGCAACATATTGGCATTGCCCTCGGAAAGTGAGGACCTACCCACTTGGATGGAAGAGAATATCCAAGTCTTCTTCAAGTCGTCTTGATTGAGCCTTCAATGACTGGAACCAAAAATGTTTGGGAAATAGGAAGAAAATGGGGTTAGTACTCCACATGTACTAAGTATGAGACCATATACAATATATTTACACAACATGCTATGAAAAGGACATTTCTATAACTATGCGTTTTTCATCAAAAGTTATATGCATAATCAACAAAACCACACCAAACAATAATTCACATTTATTAAGTCACAAACAAGATCATCACAATACCACAACATCAAATCTTGCCCAACCAAACATTTCCTCTAGACAAGTAGAAGCATATTCAAATAACTCTACACCCAAGTCATATTAAACAATAACCATGAATAAGAGTACATTTTATAATATAGCAAAATAGAAAACTACCCATGAACCCTTATCAAGTCAACAAGTGAAATAACCAAGAAAATTCCCATAACCTTACTCAATAAAATAACCCAACAAGAATCTTGAATAACACTGTACTTCACATAACATAACATTTAGTAATACATTTCATCTTACTTTAACAATATAAACCAACATGTACTCATAAGTGAACTAGTCATCAAATAGTATTAATAATGTGAAAGACCTTCATATACATACCATATATAATCATAAACATAAACATACATAGGAACATCCTCCAAAGAATCCCTTGAAGGCTAACTAGTGCAATGCTTAGGTAGAGTCCCATACCCCTACCTAGACTTAGCTAGAACCCATTAGGTTATCCTAGTTAGAGTTTAATCCTTTAATTCACTTTACCTATTGGGAACATTTTGCGTTAGTCGACATTGACCTGTTGAGCTTGTGTGGAATCCAGTGTCATTCAACCCTACACCGAAAGAAGGCGGACTACTTGCCAAGGTAGTACAAAAACGTATTGCATAGGAACTACGTGGATCCACTGGCTAGTATTCCTATGGGGGCAACATAGTGCAAGAACTAGGAGATATAGTTGGGACCCTCTTTATATTCCCTGCATTGTATTCTCCAATCTCAAGTGTACTTTAGTACTCCTACCTTTCCTAAGTGGGAAGGGACACTCCTCATCTAGTTTATTTGGTGCTAAGCTAGAGTCCCTTTTTGAAATGTCTATAAGCCTTTAATTATAATCATATCTTAATTTAGGTAATAGGGACTACCACTTATGTAATCATCATAATCAATAGCTCAATAGGAATCGCATGACTATAAGTCCTTTCATTACAATTCATATATGTGAGGTTAACACATTAACATTTCATTTCATAATAATGCACATTGATTGTCATCACCATCCTTATAACACACACCTTAATCAACCTCAAAACATAGTTAAGACATTTAAATTAAACATCATACCATCCTATGAACCCCTAATACAAGGCTTACTCCAATATAACATCGTGACTTAACCACACTTAATCACAATTAGAAATAAAGATAGAGATCACAAGACTTACGAAGTCTACTACATACATACTCATTTAGGACTTATCATACACCCTTAATTCATTCCAATTTATATGTTCTGCACCATAGTAATAAAAACCATATGATAAAAGTACTAGAAGAGTTACGATACCATAATTCAATACCAAATCAAAGCTTAAAACAACATACTTAGGTTAATTCCCATAATCTAGATCACTATTCAAGATCTAGTATCGAAGACTAAAATCCATCTTAATGTGTACATGATTAGTGTAGCAAGATAATCTAATAGTGATTTAACTAATAATCAAGTCAATTGAATCAATCACAACCCAATTGTCATCAACATCAAACCTAGGGTTAAGGGTTAAGGGTTAAAGATCATGCTCTTCAATATAGATCAAACAACCCCAAATTACTATAATAAAGTTCAATTACATATTAGTATATCCATTATATTCTAAAGAAACCATAAACAACTTGAAATTTAATGAAACCCACTCGAAAAAAAAAACATCTACAAATACTTTGAAGGAGACCCTTGAGGAAAGAAGTCTCAAAGGTTAATTAGATCCCATACCTCATTGTTTGTTGAAGATTTGATGGTGATATTGTCCCTTCCTAGTCCCCAGAACCTCCCCCTAGCTTGTCTTCAGTGGTATCTTCCAATAGTGAAAGAAAGAAGAGAGAAGGAAGAGAGTTTATTTTGTGAGTTGTGTTTGGATTAACGAGGGTGGGGGTATTTATATTTGGGATTAATAAACTTAATTAGACTCCGTTAAGCCCCTAACTGACAACCTAACCCCTTCATTAATTAAATGATACTAAGTTAAAAAGTTCACAAAATTGTCAGTGTCAAAAACGACACCACAATTGAAAGATCGTGGGTCAGTCAACGGACCAAGAATCCCTCCATGGTGCACATTCGTCCGGTCATAGACTATGCAAGTAAGGGTATTCCAGGAAATAGCTAAGTATTGGTCGACGGTTGGCATTGATGCCTCGTTGATCAACACACACCCCGTCATTAGGTTTTGTTGGTGCACATTGCCCAGGCAGTGCTGCTTTTACGTGCTAGGGTCCGCCTCAAGGGACTTTTCATTGGTCCTAGGGGAGTCGTACCCGGATGTTTCGATCACGAATTATCTTAAACACATGTTTTACACCCTTGCACCTAATTTCAAGATTTTCCAACTCCTAAAAGCTAGTCAAATAGGATAAGACACGCTAGTATGTCATTGACCCAAATTTCTAAACATTATAGATGTTCTTGGACATTTTGGTTTCTAAACCTCTTCAAAGACTTATATCAATAAAAATAGGTCTTAAATCAGTGTTTAGACCCCATGCCACCTAGGTTAGGCTTTAAGACTTATCTTGGATTTTTCAAAATGTTACATTATCCCCCACTTAGGAACATTCTTCCCTGAATGACACTAAAATCATTTCGAAGGAATAGACTCAAAACTAGCATCCCAACCAACAACGATACATAACAACATCCATAATATCACTTACACAATGAAATTAAAAAATTCAATTACCACACAGAAGGATTAATATTACATTATGAGGAATACCCTTCTCACAACAACAACGTGATCTCTAAATAGCATTTATGAGTCAATTATCCCAAAGTTAAATTTAACAACAATCTACCTATCATATCATAAAGACTTACCAAATCAAAACAAAAAATTTCAAGTTTTATGAATCAACATACTGTAATTCACTCTAATGCAACCTAAATGCATATTTTTAAAAAACTTCACCAAAAATCGTGAAACATTATTTTCTAATCATATTTTTATTAATAAAAAGGATGACTAACCTAAATTATCAAAAAGATGCAGGTAATTGGACTTCATATCGGCCTCGGCCTCCCATATCGCATCCTCAACTAGGTGATTATTCCATAACACTTTTACGGAAACCACCTCTTTCTTCCTTAACTACTTGACTTGCCTATCATGAATTTGGACGGAAATTTTCTCATAAGAGAGGTTATCCTTGACACCAAGACCCTCAATAGGAAAAATAAAATCGGGATCACCGATACACTTTTTAAGCTTGGAAACATTGAATACCGGATGAGCCGAAGTCAATTCATAAGAAATTTGAATTCATATGCAACCTTAACAACTCTTTGCAAGATTTAATCCGGACCCACATATAGATGACTCAACTTCCCTATATTGCCAAATTTGACAACCTCTTTCATTGGTGAAATTTTGAAATACACCTTATAACCTTCTTCAAATTCCAAATCCCTTCTCCTATGATCGGCATAAAACTTTTGTTGGCTATAGGCCATTTGAAATCGGTTGCTTATGAGATGAACTTCCTGCAATGTTATCAGGACCAAGAAGTGAACGCTCACCCACTTCAAATCATCCAATAGGAGACCTATACCTCTTACAATACAAGGCTTCATAGTGAGCCGTGAAAATGGATGAATGAAAACTATAATTATAAGCAAACTAGACCAAAAGAAAATGCTTATCCCAATATCTCTTGAAATCAATAATACGCTTTGGTTGACTATTCGTTTGGGGATGAAAAGCGGCACTCAACTTCATCTTAGAACCCAACCCATTTTTGAATGACCTCCAATACCTACATGTGAATTGTGCAACCCGATACGATATTATAGATAACGAAATACCATGGCGACACACAGTTTCATCTATGAAGAACCTAGCATAATCTTCTGCCGAATAAGTAGACTTGACGGGAAAAAAGTGAGCGCTCTTGGTCAACCTATCCACAACCACCCATATGCAATCTTATGCCCTTTGAGTTCAAAGTAAACAAACTACAAAGTTGATATTGATGTCTTCCCACTTCTAAGTAGGAATTTGGATCTCTTGTAGTAAGACACCCGACTTTTGATGTTTGGCATTTACTTGTAGTTAAGTTTTACACTTAACGACAAACTCCGCTATGTTCTTATTTATACCTTCCCACCAATATATTTCCCTAAGGTTATGGTAAATTTTTATCAAACCTGGATGAATGGAGTAGCAGGAGCAATGGGCTTCTTCTAGGATTGGGTCCCTCAACCCATCTACATTGGGAACGCTCAATCTTCCTTGGTACCTTAAAATACCATCCCTCCCAGGGAGAATTCTTCATTAAACTTAACGAGGACTGTTTCCTTAAACTTGTTTGGACTTCACCTCAATTACAAATGATGACTCGGAGTTGTTATGACCCATGAAACAACCATCCAAAGAATCTTCAAACCTCACCCCAACCTTGCCAATCTAGTACATCTTTCACAAGGACATTCTTGGCTTCATTAATGCGGGATACACTACCCATAGTCATTTGACGTAGGGCAACCGCAACCACATTAGCTTTGTGGGGATGATAGAGGACACTTATGTCATCATCTTTCAACAATTCTAGCCACCTTCTTTGTCGTATATTCAACTCCTTTTGGGTAAACACATCTTGGAGACTCTAATGGTCTGTAAAGACATCACATGCACACGTACAAGTAATGGATCCATATTTTCAAGGCAAACACCACGGCCGCTAACTCAAGGTCATGAATTTGATAGTTTCGCTCATGTAACTTCAGTTGCCTAGAAGCATAGGCTATCATATTCACATGTTGCATAAGCACACACCCTAAACACACTTGGGATGCATCGCTATACACAATAAAACCGTTTGTACCCTCCGGTAAGGTCAACATCGGTGCTGAAGTAAGCCTCCTTTCAATATTTGAAAACTTTTCTCACATGCCTTCGACCACTAAAATTTCATTCACTTTTGGGTCAAGGTAGTAAAGGGATATGCAATGGACGCAATACCATCTATGAACCTTGGATAATAACCGTCTAAACCCAAGAAACTCCTAATATCGGTTGGAGTCAATGGTGTAGGCCATTTTTTTACCGCCTCCATTTTCCCTGTAGCAATCTCAACTCTGTCAATAGAGATGATATGATCAAAAAATGTTACCGACCTCAACCAAAACTCACACTTGCTATATTTGACAAACAATTGATGTTCTTTAGGGGTTTCCAATACCACCCTCAAATGACCCATATGATCACCCTCGTTATTTTTATATACCAAGTGTTGTCAATGAAGACAATGCCAAATGAATCTAAGTAATTTCTAAATACTCTATTTATTAGGTTAATTAAAACCGCCGGAGCATTAGTGAGACCAAAAGATATTACTAAGAACTCATAATGACCATATCTAGTTTGGAATGCATTCTTTGGTTCATCCTCACATGTCACCCTAAGTTTGTAATACCCCGACCTCAAGTCAAGTTTTGAAAAGTAGCTCGCCCCTTGGAGTTGATTAAACAAGTCGTCAATCTGAGGTAGAGGATACTTATTCTTAATAGTTACCTTCTTTAGATGGTTGTAATCATTACACATTTTCAAGGACCCATCCTTCTTCTTTGTAAACAAAACTGACGCACCCCACAGAGAAATACTAGGCCTTATAAAACCCTTTTCTAGTAAATCCTTGAGTTGAGACTTCAACTATTTCAATTTGGCCGGAGCCATTCGATAAGAAGGAATTGAAATGGAATCGATACCAAAAGTAATTTCTCATTCGGGAGGAATACTGGGAATGTCATTAGGAAAAATCCTTCGAAAACTCACTCATTACTAGGACCGACTCAATGGGAGGTATTTCGGAGTCTAGGTCTTGTACTCTTACAATATGGTATACACATCCTATAGAAATAATTTTGCATACTTTTAGACAAGAGATGATACGACCTCTAGTAATAGAGTTTCCCCCCTTCCACTCTACAACAGGTTCATTTGAAAAGTTAAACTTCACAACCCTTAACCTACAATCAATAGAAGCAAATCAAGCATGCAACCAATCCATACCTAGTATAACATCAAATTCAGGCATATCATGTTCTACTAGTTCAACATAAGAAAATCTATTTGGAAACATTATAGGACAATTTTTGTACATTTTTTTTGAACAACTGACTAACCCATTGGAGTAGACACTATAAAAACTTCATGCAAAATATCAAACTTTTTGTCTACTAGAAGAGTAACAAAGGATAAAGTAGCACCTGGATCAAGTAAGGCATATACATCAATATAGAAGACATTAAACATTACTGATCACCACGTCGGGGGAAGTCTCTTGCTCATCCCTAGATCGGAGATCATCAAAAGATTCTTCTTTGAAGCCTCATTAGAAACACTTGGTTGAGCTTGAACACTACCCTTGTCTTAATTGCTCACATCTGGGCAATCCCTAACCATATGCCCACTCTTTCTAAAAAGTAATCAATTATGAATTCCCTTAAGGCAATCACCATAGTGCTTCTTGCCACACATTCCACGAGTTGGCTTCTCGGTTACTGAATTAGTACCTTTTCCCTTCTTGAACTTTGGGTTAGGCACGCACCCCTACCTTTTGTAACTTTGAAGGGACTTCACTTGAAACCCGCTTCTTAAATCAAGGCTTGTCTTTTATCTCAATCATATTCTTTGAAAAACCTCAATCAAAAGATTTTTCCCTCTTAGCATCTCTACTCTTCCTCCTATCCTTGCCTCTTCCACATGCTTGGAATGCACCATAAGACGAGAAATGTTCATGTTTCCATGTAGCATAGCCGAATGACACTCCTCTTATGAATAATCAAACACCCCCTCACAAAGCAACACATTTAATCACTAGGATCGAAATCCAATGAAGGAGCATAGTTTGACAATTTAGTGAATTTCAGCGAGTATTCATGAATGCTCACACCTCATTGGTGAAGGTTGATGAACTCCACCACTTTAGCCTCTCTCATATCCATAGGAAAGAATCGATAAAGAAAATCCTTCTTACAGATCTCCCAAGTCAAAGGACAACCTCTCAAATGCCTATAATCCTTCCATTGCACAAATCATGCTTGTGCCACGTCCTTGAGTTGATAATTGACCACTCGCCTTTTAACTTGTGGAAAATCCCATATCCAATAGTATTTTATAGGCCTCATCGATGAATTCTTGGGACTCTTCCTCAACCTTACACCCGTAGAATGTAGGAGGGTTCATTTTAGTGAAGTCCCTTAGATGGGAAGCCATAGTAGTGTCTTATTGATAAGGACAGGGTACAACCTCTCTATTTGCTTGGGCCGTCATTGCTTGGACTTGAGTCGTGGCCTCTTGTACTTGAGTGGTGATAGCCTGGGCCATTTGAAGAAGAGCGGTCCGTATATTCTCATCCGTCAAAGGAGGAGGATTTGTCGGTGCTTGCTCCCTGTTACCATCTTCTTCATGTGGAGGAACTTGATCACCATGTGGAGGAGCTCATGCATTAGCAATTTCCTCTTTGAGTCTTTGTGCCAGGTTTCTTCTTTTGTCATTCTTCCTATAAGCACAACAATATAATTAGTTGAGAATGCACACCATTAGTATACTCTTATAGCACGATATAAGATTTCACTGAAAATGAGAGTTTCCTAGGCATCATGTAGGTTTCCATTCATAAGTGTGGCATGTTTCACAGTTATGAATACACTTACATAGACATGGTAGAGAGATACATAAAATCAAAGATAAGATAGACCTCTCCATACACATAATATATATATATATATATATATATATATATATATATATATATATATATATATATATATATATATATATATATCGAGTATAAATTTACCCTTCGTATAGAAAGGTTACATAGCCTTATACTTTTATTGCACATAAATATATACCTAAGATAGAACATAGTCTTCAGGATTGACTCATCAGTACCATCTAAAGATCTTACCAATTTGGGTATAGCCCTACATAAATTTAAAGAAGTAACATATATGCTTATACAAATTGTACTGAAATGAACATAATAGTCTTAGAAAAGAAACAAACTTCATAAGCAAGATATTGGAATTGCCTTCAGAAGGAGAGGACCTACCCGCTTTGATTGTAGAATATATCCAAGTATTCATCAAGTTGATTTGAATGAGCCTTCACCGAACAGAACCTAACATTTTTGGGAAATAGAAATAAAATGGTCAAGACAACAACATCCTGTTTAGTCCAACAAAAGATTTCTGCTAGACAAGTAGAAGCATATTATATTAATTTTACATCCAGGTCATATTAGACAATAAACATGAATAGGAGTACATTTCATTATAGCAATGCAAGACAACTACACCTGAACCCTTATCAGGTCAACAATTTCAATGATCAAGCAAAGCTCCATATTTCACTAAATCAAATAATCCAACAAGAAATATGTAAAATACCTTGATTCACAAAACATGACATTTAGTTATACATTTGATCTTACTTTAACAGTATAAACCATCACGTACTCATAAGTGAACTACTCCACATATAGTATTAATAATGAGAAAGCCCTTCATATACATACAATATATATTCATAAACATAAACATACATAGGAACATCCTCCTAAGACTCCCCTGAAGGCTTACTAGTACAATGCTTAGGTAGAATCTTATACCCCTACCTACACTAAGCTAGACCCCTTTAGGGTATCCTAGTTAGAGTTCAATCCTTTAATTAAATTTACCTTTTGAGAAAATTTTACCTTATCCGATATAGACCACATGAGCTAGTGTGGAATCCGCTGTCATACAAACCTTCACCGAAAGAAGGCAAACTACTTGCCAAGGTAGTACCAAAACGTAAAACATAGCAACTATGTGGATCCACTAGATAGTATTCCTATGGGGGTGACATAGTTCAAGAACCAGGAGATATAATTGGTACCCTCTGTATGCTCCATGCGTTGTAGTCTCCAACATCAAGAGTACTTTAGTGCACCTAGCTTCCAAATATGGGAAGGGACACTCCTCTTCTAGTTCACTTGGTGATAAGCTAGAGCGCCTTTTTGAAAAGTCTTTAAGCCTTTGATTATCAATCATAACTTAGTTTAGGTCATAGTGTCCACCCCTTGTATAATCATCATAATCAATAGCTCAATAAGAATCACATGAGTATAATTCCTTTCATTACAATTTATATAAGTGAGATTTGACCATTAAAATTTCATTACATAATGATGCACATTGATAGTCATTACCATCCTTTTAACACATACACATTAATAAACCTCAAAACATAGTCAATACAGTTCAATTCAACATCATACAATCATATTAACCCCTAATACAAGGCTTACTCCAATATAAAATGAAGACATAATAACAATTAATCACAATTGGAATTAAAGATAGAGATCACAAGATTTACCAAGTCTCTTTCATGTTTTATCATTTAGGCCTTACCATAAACCCTCAATTAAATCCAATTTAGATGTTCCAAAATGTTATTCAAAAATAAATATTATAACAATACTAGAAGAGTCACTATACAATAATTGAATACTAAATCTAAGCTTAAGAAAAGATACTCAGGTTAATTCCCATAAGATAGATAACATCTAAAGAACTAGTATGGAAGACTACAATTCATCTTAATTTTGTAATGATTAGTTTAACAACATAATCTAATACTGATTTAACTAATAATAAAGCCAATTGAATTAATCACAACCCAATTGTCATCAACATCAAACCTAGGGGTATGGGTTAAAGATCATTCTAGATCCAATAACCCCAAATTACTATAATCAAGTACAAATTTATAGTAATCTATCCATTTTTTCTAAAGAAACCATAAACAACTCAGTTAAAATAATCAAATTCGTAATTGAACGAAACCCACTTGAAAACCCAACTTTTAGAAATACTTTGAAGGAGACCTTTGAGGAAAGAAGTCTCAAATTTTAATTAGACATGATACCCCAATGTTGGATAAGGATTTGATGGTGAAATAGTCGTTATCCAATCGCGAAAACCTCCCCCTAGCTTGTCTTCAATGGTATCTTCCAATAGAGACAAAAACAAGAGAGAAGGAAGACAGTTTATTTTCTGAGTTATTGTTAGATTAATGAGGCTTGGGGGTATTTATATTAGGGCTTAAACAAATTAATTTGACTCCATTAAAACCCTACCTATCCACCTAACCCCTTAATTAATTAAATGAGACTAACTTAAAATCTACAGGAAATTGGCAGAGTCACAGACGACTCTACTATCAACAGATCATGGGTCAATCGACGGACCAAGCCTCCCTCAATGCTGCACATCTTTTGATCCGGTCAGAGACTATGCAGGTAAGGGTCTTCCACGAATTTTCTATGTGTTGGTCGATGTTTGGCATCGACGCCCCGTCGATCAACACAGGCCCCTTCATTTAGGTTTCGTTGGTGCACATTACCCAGGCAGTGATGCCTCCTACGTGCTAGGGTCTACATCAAGGGACCCTGGTTGGTCCTTGGGGAGTCTTAACCGATTTTTTTTACAATGAATAATCTTAAAAACATCTTTTACACCCTTCCACCTAATTTCATTAATTTCCAAGTCCTAAAAGGTAGTCATATAGGCTAGGGCATGCAAGTATGTCCTTTAACCAAATTTCCAAACGTCATGGACATTCTTGGACGTTTTTGTTTCTAAACCTTCTGAATGATTTATATCCATAAAAATAGGTCTTAATACAGTGTTTATACCCCATGACACCTATGTTAGGCCTTAAGGGTCGCCTTTGATTTTCTAAATGTTACATGGGTAAGTCTTGGTATCCTAAACCTTTACTTCAATTATGATTGTTTGTACTTTGTGATGAAGATCAATTGAAGTATGTCTTTTCATTGGGTTAACTAGGTGTGGTATGATGATGCAATTGAAATGTCTTGACTATGTGATTGTGAGATTATCCTTTAGATTTAATGATATAAGGTTTGTTATGAAGTACTTATGTGTCTTACTATGATATAATTATGTTAATGTGGGTTTGAATGAGTGGTGTTCTCATGCAGTTCCTATTGATCTTAGGACTATTACTAGACAATGAGTTAATTACCTATGACCTTAATTAAGTTATCATTGTTAAAGAAAGACATTTCAAAAAAGGGACTTTAGCTTAACACGGAGTGAACTAGTAGTGAGTGGTTTACGTTCCCACATAAGGAAGGTAGGTTAATTATTTTACTCATGATATTCGACACTATAATGCATGTTGAATAAAGAGGTCCCAAGTATATCTCGTAGTTCTTGAACTATGTAGCCCCCACAGGAGTACTAGTTAGTTGATCCAGCTAGAACGCTATGTTCATGCCTTTGTACTACCTTGGCAAGTAGTCCACCTTCTTTCAATGTAGGGTTTCATGAAACCGAATCCCACATTTACTTTGTGGTATATGTTTGTTAGGGCAAGTGTTCCCTAAAGTAAAATGAAGTGTTAAAATGAACTCTTACTAGGATTACTTAAGGGGTTTGACTTAGTCTCAGGAGTTGTATGGGACTCTACATATACATTACATTAGTTTTCCTTGAGGGAAATCTTGAGAGGATGTTCTTATGCTCTTATAATGTAAATTAAATGCATGTGTTTACTTTATATGTTGATCATACTATACTATTTTTGTTTAATAAATGGACATGCTATAATCTTAATGCTATGTTATGTGATGTTAGGCATGACTTATGATCCTTTATTTGGCTTGCTTGGTTGAGTAAGGTTATGGGGCTTTACTTGGTCATTGCACTTGTAGACTTGATGGGGGTTATGAGTAAAGGTCTTGTTTGTGTTATTATGACATAACCTCTTATACATGATTTGTTGGTATAACATGATATAGGAGTTGTGTTTGTTAAGGTTCTAGTATGCTATTAATCATGTTGACTTAGTTATACTTGATGATGTTGGTCTTTTGTTGAATATGCAAGTCTTAATTAAGAGGTAGTTGTTGTCCTTTTTTGTTCTAGATCATGCATAATGCTTTTCAAAGTAACATGGCATGGTTTTATCAAATGTCCATTTTTAGCATGATATATATTCTCTGTGTGCATATGTTTCCATACAGAGTACAAGTGATGTGCTAACCCTTATTGCTCCATTTTCCCAAACATTTTAGGTCCACACATGAAAGGGTTCATGACCAATTTGCATGGAAGACTTGGATCTTTTACCCAAGTGTAGGTATAGCCTCAAGTTCCGATGATGATGTCTTTCTCTCACTCTACCTATGTTACATTGCTATAATCTAAAGACAATCATTTCACTCTTGCTATATCGAGATAATGTGGTAATCCCTAAGTAGTATTTACACATTAGTGTAAGGTCCATTCCCATACTGTTCCATTCCGTTTAGATGGTTTAAAATGAGACATCCCTATTAAGACTATATTGTGTTTTTTATATATATGTGTCATAAAAGTAGAAGACTATGTAATTTTTTATACAAGGAGTCTAAGTAAGATCGCTATGAATATATAATGTGTATGCGTGAGGCCTATGTAAAGATCATAATTTAGATTTAGTTGAAATGTTTTAATTTTCGGCATCTTTTAACCTACAAAATGTACTGATGAATGCTAAAAGGCTAGTCTTAGTTCTCTGAAAGGACGCTGATGCCGATTACATCTAGGCGTTACTTATTGGATGTGACAAAGTTTGTATAAGAGCCATAATGTTGAATATGTTTAGGGTCGATGTCTCCTTAAACCTCATCTATGTAGATTTTTATAAAATTGTGAAGCGTGCCACAATTATGAATGAGAGACTATGTGATACTTATGAAATACTCATCTTCTTGTACTACTATATCATGGTTCTTTCACCTTAACCTTTTATTGTGGTTATAGGTATGAATACTAGAAGGGCAGAGGCACAAATGGCCGAGGACGGGATGGCTAATACCGGGGTTATGACAACCAAGCCCTCTGCAAGACAATCAAGTCCCTCCAATTGAAGAAGTTAGAATGGTTGATCAAGTTCTTGTTGTTCCTCCACCGATGAACTATGGAGATATAAGATAGGCTTTTCACAATTTGTCCCAAGCCATCACTTGACAAGTTAATACCGTCATTTCTCAAGTCAAATCCATGACGGAACAAATGAATATGAAGGCTGGACCTTGGGTTCCTCATCATTGTAGCACTATGGAATCTCATTTGATAGATATTACTAGCATGAATCCACCAATTTTCTTTGGGTCAAAAGAAGATGAAGACCCTCAAGACTTCATTGATGAGGTCTATAAGATCCCATTTTCTATTGTTGTGACTCCACAAGAGAAGGCAGAGTTTGTCACCTATCAACTCAAAGAAGTGGCCTTATCTTTGTACACACAATAGATAGATAATAGGGTGCTAAGGGGTGTTCTAGTAACTTCCGAGATATTCAAGAGGGCTTTCGTTGATATGTTGTTTCCTTGAGAGATGAAGGAATCTAAAGTAGAAGAATTCATCAACCTTCGTCAAGTAGGTATGAGTGTACTTGACTACTCCTTCAAGTTTACTAAGTTTTCCAAGTATGCTCCATCCTTGGTTATAAACACAAGGGATAAGATTAGTATGATTTTTTGCAGGGGTCTCTGATGACTTAGTGGAAAAAATTTCGTTCGACTATGCTACATGATAATATGAATATGTCTCATCTCGTTGTTCATGCTCAGCAAAAGGAATAGAGAAGGTTAATGAGGAAGAATAGAGAGTCCAAGAGAGTTAAGTCTGATGATGGTGGTTCTTCAAAGGGGAGGTTGGAAATTCAATACAAGCCTAGATTCAAGAAGAGGTTATCCAATAAAGTTCCTTCCAAATTTTCCAAGGTTCGTGATGATAGGGTATCTAACTGTAAGTGTCAAAAGGGAAAATATACTAACTCACCAAGTAAGAAGACAACTTGTGGAAAGTGTAGTATGAAACATTATGATGAGTGCCTTGTTGGGAAGGACATTTTGTTTGATGTGGAAAGAGTTTCCACAAGGTTAGGGATTGACCTTATATGAATGGGCAAGATAAGAGTAGTAGGAAAGCTCAAACTAGTGGTTCTAATGTGGATGGTCCAAGAAGAATCGCTTTTATGCACTTCGCTCAAGGGGTGAACAAGAGAGTTCTCTCGATGTGCTGACGGGTATATTGCAAGTTTTCTATATTGATGTTTATGCTTTACATGATATGGGTTCTACATTATCCTTTGTTACTCCCTTAATAACTAGGAAGTTTTATATTTTGCATAATGTCCTAAATAAACTTTTTGTGGTAACTACCCCGGTAGGTGATGTGGTTGTTGCAAAGAGGGTATATAGAAATTGTCCCATAAAATTTCCCAATAGAGTTAATCATGTTGAATTAATAGAATTTTGTATTATTGATTTTGATGTCATTTTGTGGATGGATTGGTTGCCTCAATATTTTTCTTCCTTTGATTGTAGAACAACAATCGTCAAGTTCAATTTTCCAAATGAACCCGTCTAAGACTGGAAGGGGGGTAATTATTCCTATATGTCGTACATTTCTTGTCTAAATACTTGTAAGATGATTTCTAAATGGTGCTTATACCATATTGTAAAAGTCAAATATTTAGAGTATGAAAATCGTCATATTGAGTTAGTCCCTGTATTGAGGGAATTTATGAAGGTCTTTCCTAATGATCTTTATGGAATTCCTCCTAAACGGGAAATTGATTTTTGTATGGACTTGCTACCGGATACCAACCCCATTTCAATTCCTCCTTATCCGTTGGCTCCCGCCGAATAGTTGAAGGCCCAACTCACGGATTGACAACTTTTTTAATCAACTCAAGGGGCAAGCTACTTTTCTAAGATTGACTTGAGATCGGGGCATAAAAAACTTAGCGTGAGAGATGAGGATATACCAAAAACATCATTTTGGAATAGATATGGTCACTATGTGTTGTTAGTAATGTCCTTTCGTCTCACTAATTCCCCGACGACTTTTATGGACCTCAAAATAGGGTGTTTCAAAGTTACCTAGTTTCATTTGTCATTGTCTTCACTAATGACATCTTTTTGTATTCGAAAAAACAGGTTGACCACATGGACCATTTGAGAGTGGCGTTGCTAATATTTATGTAAAATAAACTTTTTTCTATGTATAGAAAATGAATGTTCTGGTTGAGGTCGGTGGCGTTTCTTGGTCATATCATATCTAGTTAGGGAGTTGAGGTTGCTCCAAGGAAGAACAATGCGGTTAAAATTTATCCTAGACCTTCCATATCCGCGGAGAACCCTTGATAAGTAACATGGCGTACTTGACCTCTCGGAGGTCTTATACAAGCCCATAGTTATCATTAATCGCATTGTCATAGGTAAATTTAGCGGAAAATATAAAACTTTCTTAGCACATCATATGCTAGAACATCACTTTCATTATATATAAAATATCATAATACATAGTTAAAGACTCTAGTATCTTTTAGCCATCCTAGTTTAAATATAATACGAGTACCTTAGGGACACGAACCTTGTAACATAACACAAAAGTAAACTTATACATAACTTTACAGTAAACTAGACATAGGACATCCTTGGACTTAAGGATTCCTTTCCTTGATCATGGGAATCACATATCAAGTTCCTCAATCATAGAGACATCCTTTAAGCATACATAACCTACACTTTTTGGAAAAAGTTTAGAAGAATAGAGTTAGTACAAGAATACACTAAGTATGACAACCATGCAAATACATGCATTTAAAAGAGACATTTTACTTGTAATCATATTTCATTCGTTTTTGTGAAATCTTCATAAAACCATTATACAATAGCATTTATTTAATTTACATACTTCATATATACATATTTAAAGGACAAACATCATAAAAAATGACACATAGAATTTAAGCCATATTTGAGGTCACTTTACAATGATCTCATTCACATTACAACGAGCTATTTTTCCTTTACAATGAACTTGTAGATCTTACAGTGAGTTTATCTTTAACTTCCTTAGATTCCAAAGTAACCCTCAAGTAATTCTTGGTGAAATGCATCACCTTAAGGCCACAAGGGAAACATACATACAACCTGCATAAGCCAAACATATACATTCATATAGAACTTTTTATGTAACAATGCACATACTTCGAATGAAAGCTAACAAAAGACCTACTAATAATCCTAATCTAAGTCTACTAGTGCAATGTACATGAGAAGCCCCATAACCTCACACATACTTAGTAAACATATCATAATACCACAAGCATCATACCCTGTACTTCACACATCGAACATGATACCATAGTCAACTACATACATATCAAGTAGGACGTTCAATCATATAGTAAATAAGACTAACATAGTGCACATAATAACACGAGGACATCACATAGATTCATTAGGACTCTTACCATGAATTTCATCACAAGATGTGGACAAATACTGCAAAGTCATGCATAAGGAACATACACATAGTCACATTTATTAGAACACCTTACTAAGACTTAACTCAAGAACTACTTGTGCAATGCATAGGTGAACTACACTTAGGTTATCGGTGTTAGGGTCATTGCTTTACTTCCATTGTCCATTTTACGTTAGCGAAAAAATATAGCTTTAACCGACAGTAAGACCATGGGGGCTACATAGACTTTGGTGTTGTAGAGCCTTCCACCAATGGAAGGTGTTCTTACAAAGCCAAGGTTGAACATTAAAACATGCTAGCATATTAAGTGAAATCACATTGCTAAATTCTATATTGAAAGAATAGTTATGGAACTAAGAGATATACATTACCCTTTAAATGCTCATTTGCATTAAAGACTCATCTCATTAGAATCCATGGGTTAATCTTCCTCAAGGAAAGTCAACACCACATGTGGAACCATAGGTGAATGTTCCCCCATGGGAAGTCAACACGTTATGAAAAACGAACAGTGAGTCTTCCTCCAAGGAAAGCTAACAGCTTAGATTGTAAAGTTTAGTCGATTCTAGGCTAAGTTCCCCTTTCTAAGAGACTTTATTTTTTTTATAAAATATAGGCTTAGGATATTTATTCCTTATATGCTTATAGTATATTAAAGAACCTATCTAGTTTTAGGGTACACATGAGTACACCTTTCAAGCATTCTACGTTTACTATATCTTCATACATGTGTGTGTATATACTTATACGTGAGAAAACCTTTCACATAACACATAAATGTCAAACACATTCATAAATTAATGCATAAGTCTATATGTATAACTATACGAGCAATCCTTTCATATAAACACACGAAGACACTATGCACATTAATACTTCATCATATCATATACTTAATATCATAGCATATAAGTGATATTAATAACATGTTCATACAATACCATGCATGTACTTAGACGATCAATATAGGAACTATCCTATCAAGGAACACATATGCAATGCATTGACAATGTCCCATACTCTTACACATACTAGTACACCTATCAAGTAATCCTTGTGAATGATATATCACACAACATCATAGAGTGGTTAACATAGCATACGGTTCATTTATTTAAGACTTACAAAATCTTTACAGTAAGATCTAGTCATTATGACTATAGGACCTCATCATAGGCAGCACATAAAGGTAAAGTTAACATAACTATTTAAATGCTCATAACATTGGTCATACTACCTAGATCATAGCTAGAATATGAAAAATAGGCATAAGCTTCACATAGGGTGATTCGTCACCAACACACATTCATAGAATAATTGCCTTCAATAACATGTTCATATCACACACACGCACACAATTCTATAAGATAGTAGAGAGGAAAGGCCATTCTTATCAATTTCTTACCCTTTGATAAGCCTTGATAAATACTACTTTTTCATCAAAAATTGATATAAAGGCATTTACGTAAATATGCTTTAATCATAAAAGAGATCACACGTAAGCCACTAGATGACAATGGTACAAACTAGTAAAATATATCACCAACATACTAGAAAGTAGAAGGGCATAGATCTTTATCCAAATTCCATTTCATTTATCATTTATCATTAATCATATTAATTTATTAGTATAAATCTTGGGCAGTATATAAGGACATCATGATCAAGTCTTAATCATACTTCATCTATCCTAGAATTGAGATCACTTCATATATATAGCATTATCCATCAATAGGTAGTAGAACCTAGATCAATCTTTGACAATACTTCTTTACTTGGATCATGAGTGACTCGTACCCAAAAATCATGAATAAAATCAATATAAGGCATTATTTACAGAAATCATCACCCAAACAAAATCCTACTACAAGTGTCATACAATCGATATTAAGGTGAATAGCATGCTTTAACAATGAATAAGAAAATAGAGATCAATTCTTCAATACTCAATCCATATTGAAACAGAAATACATAATTCATCATCGCATGATATCATGGGCAGTATCTAACCATCAATTTGACATATTTAAATCTAACGATAAGCATGCTAGCATCAAGATCACAAAATACTACATTATAGAGTAGCCTTATTAAAACATTCAAGCATTCATTTTCATGGTCACTCATAAAAATTCACCATCAATAAACATACTAGGAAGTAGATAAAATAAATTTAAGGTACTAGAAACATAATTAAATCGATATACATTAAAGATCATAAAGCCCACACATAGGCTAAATCGAGTCTTTGAAGGGAGGATGGGTTCATCATGAAATTATATTAAAATTCACGTTACAATCAACATGTTAACTTCAATTCATCATTGGGAAGACTTTAAAAACGTTTTGATAAACAACCCATGGCTAGAATGAAGAAGAAGAGATTTGATCATATTTTCTCTTTGAAAACATTGATATTAACTCTCTAGATGGAAGGATAACAAGAGTTGAAGGATCACCACACCTTTATTATATGAAGAATGCACTAAAATTTTGTGAGTAATTCATTGAAATCCCATGTACAAGCTAATCTTGAACTTCATCATCAATGGAGGTTTCTTGAGAGGATATTGTTAGAGAGGAAGGTTTTGATTTAGATTTTAGGATTGGGTATGGACTATTAATATTTTTAATCAATCTAATATACCAAAAAATAGTAAAATAAACCGCCTAGGTTTAGGTTAGCACGTGGTCTGAATTTCCAATTCACCCCATAATTAGGTAGCGTGCATGGCAATTCTGCAGGCCTATATCGACAAAACAGTCGACACCAAGTTGGACCATCGACGGACCGTCTGTGTCTTCCATCGTTTGGGTCTGAGGCTTTCATGTCTCTAAGACTTTTCAAGGCTAAGTGTCCATCGACGCCTCCCCATTGATTTGGCATCAGTCTCTAAACGGGGCATCATTTAGCTAAGTCGATTGACATTGCCATGGAAGTGTCTAGATAACCTTTGTATCCTTCTTGAGGCTCTCTTGAGGGGACCTTAGAGAGTCATACCCGGTCTTCTCTAAAGTAAATATTAACCTTAATAAGTCAAGGACATTCCACATAAGTTTCACCCAAAATAATTACACTCAACACGTCCAAACATGATAGGAACCATCAAAACGCATACATGCATGTGATACCCTCAAATTATACCTCCCTAAAGAAGTATAACCGTTCGTATCAAGTAAAGAACCCAACAATTAGGTTGGTATTTATTCCACGAGGAAAATAGTTTAGACTTAGCTTCAATGTACGATTACTTCTATTTTGTCAAGTCCATTTTGAAAAGAGGAAATTAAATGGGGGATTTTGTGAAACAAAAGTCTTTTAATATAGTTATTTAAAACAAGTAACAGGCCTAAATCTTTGGTGTTTATCAAATTTTGAGAAAAACTGGGGTGCAACTATTACCATAGGTTCATAACGTCGTATCCCTAACTACAACAATTCTTCCCTAGTGTTTTGCATGCACAATGATAAGTTAAATATCTCTAAATCCTTGGTTCGGTATTTAGAGAATTTGACCCGTACCTTGGTCCGGCTACATGTGCCTAAGTTACTAAGCCTTTCCTTTACTTCATATTAAGCATCGTATTCGATGTATGGCTTAGTTATTACTTCACACCAATCGAGATTATCCTATTAAATAGTATCCTACAAAATCTATGTTGATAATTTGTTTCCTATTAACTACCTCTTTGGTACAACAAGTAGCATTAAGGCGAGTTTTAACGGGTGCACTTGTTAAAAAGAACACTAAGCGAAAGAATTATCAATGCATGCATAACCTATGTGTGTATTATTATTAAGCTAGGTTTACTTATTTATTCACCTATGGTTCCAACAACTATAGTTATGGATTTAGTTATCCATGCATAGAACAACACAATTCATGGTTGATAAACGATAAATCAAGTACTTTGAAAAATTCAAAGAAAATCAAAAAATTCAACTTGAAACTACAAAAATCACTAGAAAAACATATCCGGAAATTTGAATGCCAAAGTTGCAAAAACAAATATCCAAGAACAAACTATGAAAAGTAGTAATAGAATACAACCCCAAAAATGAGGTTTTACACCCTACTTATAAAAAAAATTGTCCTAAAATAAAAGGATTCAAATAAGATAAGTTTTCAAAAAACGCAGCTTCAATCGACGACTCTCACAGATGGTCGACTGCCTCCAATGGATGGACAAACAACACGATCGTTCGATGAATCTATGGTCCGTCGATGCCTTTCGTCATTCCATATTTAGGTTTTCTTCAACTTCGGATACTTGGACATTCTCCGATCAGATCGACGATTTAATATGACGATTCGTTTATCCATCGACGGACCATCGATCCTTTTGTAGAACCACGCTTGGTCAGAGTTCCCTGAGTTTCTATAGGTGATTGAACTTCCAATGGACTGTCACCATCTATGGTCCGTCGATGAGACGATGTTCCATCCACAGCCTTCGTGGGTCACTTAAGCACTAAATCTCAGTTACCTTCTACATTTTTGTTTTGGACAACTATCCTTCAAAACAAAGATAAAAATATATTAAAAGTTCTACAAAAGGCTCTAGACACATACCAATCTTAAGAAAAAGGCATTGAAAGTATCGTGAAACCACGGTACATCAACACCCTCATTTTAAATTCGTTATTTGTCCTCAAGCGACACACTATGACTCAACACAACATTTTGTGCAAAAGTATCCTCTTTTAAGCTTTCACAATTACATGGCTATCAATAGAAACTTGTTCATTGTTTTGGTGTATGCTTTTACTCTTAGGCTTGGTAAACTCGATTATACCGAAAAAACCATGACATAAACTCACCATGCGCCGACACGTCTAGGGGTGGGCATTCGGTATTTCGGTTCGGTTCGGGTTTTTTTTCCGGTTTTTTCGGTTTTCGGTTTTTGTAAATTGCGTACCGAATACCGAACTGAAATATTTCGGTTCGGTTCGGTTTTTGTTAATTCGGTTCAGTTTTTATTAATTCGGTTCGGTTTTTTATTTCGGTTTTTTAATGGGCCTGTTTAGTGGGCTTTTTAAAATTTTAAACTTTACAATTTTTTCAATTTTTTGTTTGATTTTTAAACTTAATGGGCTTTGATATTTCAACTTAATGGGCTTTGATATTTCAACTTAGGGTTTCTTATTTTTTTAAAAAAATTTATTTAATATTAATAATTATTAAATATAATATAATTTATAAATTATAATATAATATTTCGGTTTAAACCGAAATACCGAATTCCAAAGTAATATGTACCGAAAACCGAACCGAAATACCAAAAATACAAAAAATTAAACCGAATACCGAACCGAAAACCGAAATACCAAAACCGAAATTCTAAAAAATTTCGGTTCAGTTTGGTGTTTTGGTTTTCCGGTTTTTATGCCCACCCCTAGACACGTCTACTCTTTTGACTCTCGCTAAGGTACCAATTTTCTGATATTGCAACTAGTGCTCTCACTTCAAAAGATATCCGCCTTTTTCGCACAGTGATTTTAAACTTGAGTATAAGGATTATTATTCAACAAAAAAGCTTAAAATAAATGCAAAAAATAGTTAGTACTTGTCACCATCAGCTTACCCTTAGTTTCACCGCTTTAATTCAACACATTAGACTCTTAGGATCACGATATGACTTTCTTGGCTTGTAGCGTAGCCTTAGGGTCAGGTATGATACATATGGGTACTTTTTAGTGACTTTTTTGCTAAGTGTCCCACCTCTTTCATTATCTGTTGTGTCCTACTTTTTTCTTTTCTTTTATTCTTTTCCCTGCTTTCCCTTTTGTTCTTTGTGGAAGTGACTCTTACCTCTTTTTGTTCAACTCTATTTTTTTCTTTTCTCTTTCTTTTTTTAATTCAATTGATAATGTTGACTGAGTCACCTATCTTTATCACTTTTTCTTTTCTTTTACACATAACTTTTTTCATACCCACTTTTTCGGTCATCACTCATAATAGTTAACCTCAACTCATGACTTTGCCATGAATCAAGGTACGTATTACCCAAGGTTGGGTACTTGCCAAGACGAGGTTAGTTTCAGTATTAGCCACCCTCAATTTAGGATTTTGACCTGAGTGGAGGTGCAAATGTCCAAGGAGGCACCAGGGCTAACACATTATACCCAAGTAAGGTGAGTTGATGAGTAAAAGAAAGGACTCATATAGGCTCAATATATTCGGATCAAAAAGGGGTAATAATTTCATTTGGTTCACTTCACTTTAGGATAGATTTTTCTAATTTAACAAGGGCCTATGATCCTCTCCTAGTCATCTAACATAGATTCCTTTTGCAAGACTAATCGGGAAACTTCTAGATAGGTATGAACTCTGGAACAAGCAAACTTTCTCACACTCTCTTGACACTTGTTTACCCTATTCGATTGTCGGACACCTGGTTTGTATGTTAGATTGAGGTTCATATAGTGGGTGCATCTCTATGTCATGATTAGTGATAATACATTCAACTTCTTTATACCTACTAATGCAAGCATTTTCATAGAAAGAGATATCAATCATGTTAAGCCATCATGATTCATATTTCACTTTCATACTTTGAACTTGTTACCACATGCCGGTTAAACAAGATAGTAATTATTCACTATAGTCAAAAGAACACATGCAAGAAAACCCCTAAGAAAGGATCGTGAAGTGGGATACTCAGACTTCACCCTAACACTCACTTTTAGTCTACCCCACCCCCAATAAAAAAATGCATTTGTCCGTAAGAAATAAAAAATATAAAGACAGGGTGGTGGGTGAATCAAACCTGAGGCATATAGCACCAGAGATCAACCAGTAAGCGGGTCCAGTTTCCCGTAATATGCGTCCTATGTAGTAGGGACATCCTCAGTGGTGCCACGACAATATCCGCACCCTCAGTGGTGCCACGACAATATCCGCACCCTCAGTGGTGCTCCTATCAACATCCTCAAATCTGGAACTAGATGCCCCAGCATCCAACTCTCGATCTCTCATGTGACTAGTCTCTACATCGATCATTGAGGCTCTCGTCACAGTCTCAAGGTCCATCCTCTCGTTTTTCCTTGTACGGGTATCATCTCCCTTTGTGATGCGACTTGAATGGTTCCTTTTGGCATGTTTATGAGGCTTAGGAGGGGGTGCAGTAGGGGTAGTGAATAGCGCAACAGGCATTGTGTCCGCTGTTAGCTCAACAGGTGCAGTGTTGGGCTCCCTTCCCCTCATCTCCAGGATACTGTCAGCATCCGCCCTCAAACTCGCCACTGCCTCCTGAAGAGAAGTCAGCCAATTTAATGGTGGGGGAAGGGCGTTCAAGAACCCGTACCTCAAACGCATCAAGGCATTGGTGAACCGCCTAAATCATCAACTCTGTCTACTGGGCTACCATCTTCCAAATCAGGCCCTTAGCCTCGACAATCGATTTCTTCATCCAAGGTTGGATATGATGCAACAAGGTTGCCAATTGGGCCTGTGACTTGTGGACCCTGGTTATCGGGACTATTGCTGAAGACGATGGAGTAAACTGGCAGGAACTGGGTCCTCTACTACTGCCTTGGCGGACTCGATCGGGGTGGTCTCACTAGGATCTGATGTCACAAGATCATCCCCTTGGGATAAATCTAGCGTATATGCTAAATTCGCACTAAGGTGCTGCAACTCAACTATAGGCCCTCTTAGAGAGGCTGCCACATTGGTCTTATCCTGGGTGAGACCTACATCCATAGTCCAGTAAGAGTACGAAGGACATGAAATTGCGAAATCGAACTCCAACATCCCCGCATAACTGGAAGATCAAACAGGTGAATGGGTAAGTAGCAGAGGTCTTAAAAGCCCTTTAATGAATCAACGAGATCAATAACTCCACGAAGTTGATATCTAACCCAGCCACAAATGTTGAAACGAATACCACTCTATCACATGTGAGAATGCTATCTATTGCCGTAGGAAATAGGCGGTGGCAGACTAACTTCTAAAAAAATTTTGTGCGAATGTCAGGTTTGCCTTTTTGATATTGCCTCTAGAGTCCAACACCCAGCCTGCTCACTCACCGTCAATAAACAGCTGATGTGCAATTTATCTCTTGGTGGACTCTCTGTGTCTGCTACTCCAAAATTGGACACCCTTCACAATATTCAACCTATACTAAAACTCCATAGTAAGGGGATATCTAGCACCAACAGTGGTCACACCGTACAGGAAGAGGCAGATGGAAGTAGGAGAAATATCACCCGGCAGCCTCGAACTAAAACCTCTGCGAGTGGGTCCTGTTTGATAGGTTTTTCCCCCTATCAAAATAACCTCTTAAAGTCGCCACAAATAAGGCATAGAACTCTCTAACAACCTCCTCACTATATGACTGCAGACTCTTAGCAATCCACTAAAGACTGTGGCGGGTAAAGAAGCTATTCACATCAGGGATTGTGTGAAGACACCCTGTAAGAACTCTACGCTTGACATTCACCAACTGATTCATCACAATCTTTTCATTTAGCAACATTGTGTCCCGGTAGATCAGATACAGATCATCGACGCACCACCAACTTATCTCATCAGGAACGTGTGCAGGGACATCCTCCTAGGGTGCCAGAGTAGACTTCGAGCTATGAGCCTAATCAGATGACGAATGACGGGTAGGAATCTCTGGGTGAGTTTGTTCAAGTTATCCGAAATTGGTGGCGGTGGCCTCATTCGACATCGCATATTGAGCCTACTCTGAACCTGATTCCTATTCAGAGCGAGACGCTCCTTCAAAGCCCGAGGTAGACCCAGAGGGTGTGCTGATCAGTGTGCGCTCCTTATCAAATAAAAAAGTATTGACTACACCATATGCCACATTTTGGGGGTGCCCCGAGTGGATTTGGAAGCTAGTGTAGGGGTCTGGGTACCTGGGGTCATATATTCTGGATCTCGCTCATCGTTGGACATGCCAATCATCCGACAGGATGGGGCCACAAACTTGGACCTTGCCCTTGAATAGATGAGGTCTGGTTTGGGAGCCATATGTACCTGAGCACAGTAGTGGAGTGAATGAGTAAGTGATCTTCTCAACAACCTCCTTGCCTTTTTTCGAACACCGACCGAAGAAAACAAGAGAGACAATGTTGAATTTAAGGAAGGGTGGATTTTGGAATTGTAGGGAAATTTGGGATATTCGGATATTCTGATGATAATGGAATGGGAAAATGTGGAAATGTGATTGGAAAGGAAGGAAATAAGGGGAGGGATACAGTTGGAACGGATTTGAAAAGATTTTTTATGGAGGTTATTTGAAAATTTTTCTTTTAATATAATCGGTCGGGTCAGGTTTACTCACTGGTTCTTTGGTCTAACGGCACGCAGTTGACGTTCCATAAAGCAGTCGATGGATTGTCGATTATACAGTTGATTTCCCACAAACTTAAACAAAACTTCAAGACGTACATGGGATGTATGGACACTATTGACAGTCCATCGATGGAACGACGGCCCGTCTATGGGGTTCGTAGATCTGTGCACAAGACCATTTTTTGCAGAATTCCTCATTTTGGTCCTTGCACATTGACCACCCACTAAGCTATTTTTTTGTGTTTTTCAAGACACTTTTGAGACATGGACCCTAAACTAATTTCTAGCAAACACACTAAAAAAATAATGCAAGACGATGGGTAAAACAAAATTGAAAAAAGAGAATGCAACTATTCCTACAAAGAAATGAAAAACCTTTTTTGGGCTATTGGATACACCTCGGGTTGCCTTTCCAAAAGCTTTTTATTTTAACGTCGAGGCACGACGCAAGATCCTTGATTACTCAAACTTTATCAAGGCGATATACCTCAACAACTTCGTGAAGACTCTCTGCATGCCCTATGTTGATCTTAATTCTTTGCCCACTGGCAATGAACTTTGTAACCTCCTTGTTCTCCAACATAACAACTCCATGTAGGAACACTTTAGTTATAAGGAATGTCCAAGACCACTTGGACTTAAGTTTGCCAAAAAAAGCGTAGCCTAAACTTGAATAGAATCACCAAGTCCCCAACTATAAATTCTCACTTTTAAATCTTTTTTTCATGGTTCATCATGATATTTTCTTTGTCAATGGCTGATCATTCATATCCTTTTAGGCGAAACTTATCATGTTCATTAAACCCATTAAGTCACTGCTCAACTGCTTCACTCTAATCAATCTTCAGTTTCTTCATCGCCCATATGGCCTTGTGTGATAACTCAACTTGCAAGTGACAACCCTTCCCATATACAAGTTGGTAAGACATACCGATGGGGTAGTTGTATGCAGTCCGATAGGCCAAAAGAGCATTATCAAGCCTCCTTGACCAAACCGTTCTATTAGCATTTACATTTTTCGATAGTATTTGCTTGATTTCTCGATTTGAAAACTCAACTTGCCCACTAGTCTGCGGATGTTACGGAGTGTCCACATAGTGGCGAAACCCATATTTCTCCGATAGACCTTTGAACAACTTATTGCAAAAGTGAGATCCCCCATCACTAATAATAGCCCTAGGTCTGCAAATCTAGAGAAGACGTTCTTTTTCAT
Organism: Solanum peruvianum; assembly: GCA_027705065.1. Lineage (NCBI taxonomy): Eukaryota > Viridiplantae > Streptophyta > Magnoliopsida > Solanales > Solanaceae > Solanum > Solanum peruvianum. Next base: position 19,079,864 of record JAKWJD010001763.1, read on the forward strand.
GAATCCGGTGACACTCTTCACTTCATTGTTTGATAAAGTTATGGCTTCCATCTAGTTTGAAACGTAGTCTACCACCAGAAGTATATATTTCTTCCCATGAATAATCACAAACGGGCCCATAAAATCAATTCCCCATACATCAAACAACTCAATCATTAGAATGGGATTTAAAGGGAGTTGTTGCCTTTTTGACATTCCTCTATCTCTTTGGCCCCTATCATATGACTTGGCGAACTCGTGATTATCTTGGTGAATTGTTGGGCAACAGTACGCACATTGCAAAATATTGTGGGCCGTCCGGATACCAGTATGATGCCCACAGATATGTCTAGAGTGGCATGCCTCCAAAACACTCAGCATCTCAACTTTCAGCAGGCATCACTAAATAAACCCATAAACACAACTCTACTATAAGTAAGGCTCATCCCAAAAGATGTTTTCACATCATGCATGAACTTATTCCTCTTATTGATGGACAAGTCCAATGGGACTATATTACTAGCCAGATAATTTGAAAAATTAGTGAACTGTGGAATAAAATCTAGAAGAGAAGATAATACATGCTTGTTTTATCAAAAAAATTATTTTTCGAAAAGAGTTTCATTTTATTTTAGAGTTATTTTTGACTTTTAAGAGTCGCCACTTAATTTTTAAGAAAAAATCAAGAAAATTTTTGTTTTCAAAAGACTTAACAGAAAAAATCGATTGAAAACATTTCAAGAGGGGTTCGGGATTCCTATTCGCGTCTTAGGAAGGTTTCAAAAAAGCACCTAAGACGCTCCGCTAACTATAGTTTTCTGGCGATTAACTTATTTGACTATTTTATTAACTTTTGCAATTCTTTTGTTTATAGAACTTTATTAGAAACTCTTATGCGAATTCTCCAATTTTTTAGAATATTTCATTGAAGTTAAAACTCTAACTCTAAGCGATATCCAAACTTAAACATCTATCTTTTAAAGTTTCAAATTTTTAATTTGAGTTTGATAAAACAAAAGACGTTTGATGGGGCTGGAGTTTTCTAATCCTAGACTAACGGCATTCAAAACAAAAAAAACAACATAAGTAAATAATAAAGAGAGAGAGAGAGAGGGAGAGAGAGAGAGATTCGGTCCAAGTTTCGGATGCTGATCGCCTTGGCCGAAACTAGGACCCACCTGCTTTTGGGTTTTTAACCCATTGTTCCACCTGTCCTAATCTAAACATACAAAAATAATACAAGAAAGTAAAACAACAAGGGCTTATGCCCATTACAAATAGAATACACGAAAATAGGCATAAATAAAATTTTCTTCCAATTTGCCTCCTTCAACTTTCTTCAGACTTCACACGGTTTCGAATTTTGCGTGCTAGTCTTGACTCAATGGAAAGAAGTTTTGAGCCTTTATGGCTCCCTCTTGATATGCAAAAGGAGACGGAAAGTTCACAATGAACTCGTATGAATTGGCATGCAAAGAGAAAATAAAGAAATTAGAATCGCTATTGGCAGAATATTTAATGAGATACTATGACTAACATTTACTGTGTTAGATAAAGTAATACTAACCAAAGAAAATAAGCAAAGTTGCCCAACAACATTTTATAAAAGAAGAACATAGAGATTCTGAATCCAAGACATATATCTCATAAAAATGAAATCACACCTAATACAGTTTCCATGCATGTTAAGAAATACCGCGAAATAAGATGATACTCGAAGAATAAGGATAAACTAACGAGAATTAAGCTTAAAAGCAGACATGCCCATCTTCTTGCTCAAATAGAAAAGAAAACTCTATCAAGCCAAACATATTGTTTAAAAATATCAAAGCATGATTTGCCAACAACTTATTGTTCACTTACCAATACAAGACCATACTATCAAATTAAAATCCAATTGACTAAACTTGTTCCAAACATAAACAGGTTACCGGAAACAAACAGGTCATCTTATACAGAAAATCAAATCAATTCAATACGAACACTTAGTATTCTAATGACATTATGCGACAACAACAGAAGCAAACAAAATGCTTGTTTTATATGCATGTGCCCAAGAAAACCTTGAACGATCACCACGGAATAACTCCAAATTTTAACATCTCAATCCATCCTTTCAACTTGAGACATCGGAGGTTCGACGCCAACAACAAAGCTTATTACTACCCTAGCCAGTAAGAACGAAAGAAACGAGGATTCATGATGAATTGGAGCTAAAAAAAAAACGAAGACAATAAACAAAACAGGGCCCCCTCCCTTCCCCGAAAGCTCGACTACGTACTGCCAGCGATTTCCAAACAAAAACATTAAAACAAGCTATGAAGGAGATGCGCAAACATACGACAAGTATTCCAGCACGAAACACATATCAACTGCTATACTGGTTCCGAACTATAACCGGCTAACATGTCATTTAGTGAACCAAACAGGCACGCATTAGTAGTATGAAAATAACTCCAAGATACACATTATGTAACATCGATTTCTCAGCAACAAACGAACCAGCAGGCATACGGACATAACTACATCCCATAATTCATCTCGATATTGAGCAGAACCAACAGATGTATTAACTTATATTTACAGCAGCAACATCCAAAGCAACAAGCGACGAAGAAGCATTTCGAAATAGAAGAAACGAGAAGATAGTAAGAGGCAGGGAGTGCTTAACGGAAACGAATGTTACCTTTATGTGTGCAGCGATACTGAGGGAAGACGAGTTTGAAAGAGGACGAGCTTCCACCACGCGAACTTAGTATCTCGAAGAGACGCTCGAAGGGACTGGCGTCGCCTGAACGGGAAGACGATGTCGTGATCGAGACTGAAACGCAAGGCTGCTTTAGACTCCCACCTCTCTCTGTTCTTACGAAACCGACAATGAAACGGAAAATTTCTCCGATTTCCAAACAATTTCCAACTATCTTTCTACAATGAAGAACCAGAAAATTTTCCAAACCCCCCAAAATCTATCTTAATTTTTCTCAGAAACAAACAGAACGACCCAAGAATCTATTTCCCAAATTTTCCAAACGTTCTTCGTGTTGAAACTCTATTTTCCGAAAATCCCAACAAAAATCGTTAACCAAATTTCTCCAACCGAATTTCTAACCCCCCAGAATCTGTCTCGGGTGGGGGTTTATATAGAAAGGGGAAAATTAGGGTTTCGTTAGGAGGGCGGGGGGAAAAGAGAAAAGATTTGGGGCAAATCGGAACTTTGCCCTCCATTTCGAAATTCAAACCTGGGGAGAAGGTTGAAACTGTCAATCAGAACAATACTTGTACCATTTGTAATGGACAAGGAATGGGAGTCGTTCGATTGTGCTTCAAGGACGAAGGGAAGTGCTGCGATATCGCCACGTCGCTCTCCCTTTTCGTACGACTCTCTGAAGACAGACGCACAAACAGACAAGGGGAGAGAGGGAGAGCTGCGACGTGCTGTACGGGAAAGTTAAGCGAGGGAGAAAACAAAACGAAAGGAAAATTCCTTGCGCGTGAGGGAGAGAAAGAGAGGAGGGAGAGAGCGTGGGGAGAGACGCGGGAGAGAGCGTGGGGAGAGTGTGGGGAGAGACGCGGGGCTGGCTTCTGTTTTTTGCTGGGAATTTTTGGCGTTTCTGGAATAAGGATTGTTGGGTCGTGGCGTGGGTTCTGGGAAGGGAAGAAGAGGGGAGGTCGGGTCGGGTTAAAGGGAAAGGGCGCTGGGTCGGGGCGGGTAGGAAGGGTTGGGTTGGATGGGAATATTTAGTGGGTTGGGCCAGCTGGGAATGTTTGGAAGAGTTGGGCCGGCTGGAAGTGTTTGGAAGAGTTGGGCCAGGGAGATTGATTGGGAAAGGGAGCGTTGGGCCTGGGAACTAATGTTGGGGCTGAAAAGGGGAAATTGGGCCTCAGAATTGGGTTAAGAGGGAATTAGGTGGGCTGAAATTGGGAGTGGCGGAAATTAATTAGGAATTTGGCCAAAACCTAAACAAAACGAATTTGTATTAATTAGTCATCGAGCTTCTTTATTTAGTAAAATAATTATTAAAATCGTAAAAAGTGATTCAAAAGTATAATTATAATTAAAATTAAACTAATTTAATAAAACATTTAAATGTATATTTTGATGGTTTTTGGGATAAGCATAAGATATAATACTTATATACATAATTATGTAAAACACATATTATCAAAAGTTATGTTAAACGTATTCGAAGTAACATAAAATTCGTATTATATTATTTAATTTTCGCAATATTTATATAATTAATTAATTAAAATAATTTGGAAAACTTATGAAACTCGATAATTAATTTATGCCGACGCGGGTCAAAATTGGGTGTCAACAACTATCCCTCATTTTACTTGGGTTGATGCAAGCAACTCGAGGAAAATGAAATTGACCGAACCAATTTTGACCAACCCCATTCATTTTCTAAAAGAAGGATTTGACAAAGGGTTTAGGAATTATTGCCGAACCCTCGAAACGGGTTTCCTACATATCTCAGGCTATATGAGAATTCAGGCCACTTGTAGTTCGATGAGCTTGATTTATCGCACGATTTTGAAAGGATCAAAAGCCACCTCGATACCGAATTATGAAGGTATCGAAATGCTCGAGAGTAGGATTCGAGAGCGAATGTTGGGATACAGCCGAGTTTTCAACATTGAATCCGCCTACATACCCTTAAACCTTCGGAATCAGGCTGTGTGTAGTTCGACTCGATCGGTGGAAAAGGAAATCGATTATGCTAGATAACCTTTGGTTTTGGACAAGTGACAAATTAACGAGTATGAAAAGGAGACTTGTAACCTCTTTAGCCATGAATGTGGCGCGTTTTACACCCGTAATTAAGAACTGACACGGACATAACTTCCAAAGCTCTTGGCGCATTTGTCACTCAGATCGGAAACTTGCTTCCGATAAATCGGAACTTCCGGATGCGAGACTGAAACTGACAGAACTAAAGAAAAACCCACGTGCTCCGATAGGGGTGGTTCGATTGTGGTGGAAGTCGCTCCTCTGCTCGCATCCTAAGAGTTTGACATTCCTCTTTGGACTGTGTCCCAGTTCGCTACTAAGAAAAAGTTCCACGTTGTGCTGCATCCTTTTTGATGTTGTCCGCACCTGTGGTTTTTGAGAATTCATCCTTTGGGATGCTCTCGACAAAGACTGAGATAAAACTCGTCAGCTTAAAAAAATGCAATTAGGATGGGAGACAGTGTCTTTTACCATGTCGACACTTCATTGTTCTCCTCCAAATTCGACGTCGACTCGATCGGTCTGACGTACAGCAAATAAAGCTTATGTCTGGCGTTTGCCATATAATCTTTAATGTACTCTATAATTGATATCGAAATAAATAAATAAATGCTGATGCGATATTGATGTCTCTTTTGTTGTCATCTTCGATGCTCTTTTTTTTTTTTAAATCAAAATAAAATATGCAGTTGAGGCCGACGGATAAATGTTGTTCGGGATACACGATTTCCCTTTCTTTATCCGGGTGTGTCCTCTTGCGGGGCATGAATATCTTCCCACGATACGTAAATTCGCGCGAGGTATGAATCTTCTCGCGATGCATAACTTTCAGCGAGGCATGAAATCTTCTCGCGATGTGCAAAATTTCAACGAGGCATGGATTCTTCTCGTGATGCATAAATTTCGGCGAGATATGAACTCTTCTCGCAATGTCTAAATTTCAGCGAGGTATAAAGTCTTCCCGCGATGTATAAATTTGACGAGGCACGAAATCTTCTCGTCGTGCATAAATTCAAGCGAGGTATAAAGTCTTCTCGCGATATATAAATTTTGACGAGGCATGAAATCTTCTCGTCAATGTCTAAATTTGACGAGGCATGAAATCTTCTCGTCGTGCATAAATTCAAACGAGGTATAAAGTCTTCTCGCGATATATAAATTTGACGAGGCATGAAATCTTCTCGTCGAGCATAAATTCCAGCGAGGTATAAAGTCTTCTCGCGATATATGAATTTGACGAGGCATGAAGTCTTTTCGTCGAGCATAAATTCCAGCGAGGTATAAAGTCTTCTCGCAAAATATAAATTTGACGAGGCATGAAATCTTCTAGTCGAGCATAAATTCCAGCGAGGTATAAAGTCTTCTCGCGATATATGAATTTGACGAGGCATGAAGTCTTCTCGTCGAGCATAAATTCCAGCGAGGTATAAAGTCTTCTCGCGATATATTAATTTGACGAGGCATGAAGTCTTCTCGTCGAGCATAAATTCCAGCAAGATATAAAGTCTTCTCGCGATGTATAAATTTGACGAGGCATGAAGTCTTCTCGTCGAGCATAAATTCAAGCGAGGTATAAAGTCTTCTCGCGATAAATAAATTTGAAATTCGCGATGCATGATTTTCCGCGATGCATGACTTTTCGCAATGCATGATTTTCCGCGATGCATGATTTTTCGCAATGCATGATTTCCGCAATGCATGATTTTCCGCAATGCATGATTTTCGCGATGCATGTTTTTCCGCAATGCATGATTTCCGCAATGCATGATTTTCGCGATGCATGGTTTTCGCTATGCATGTTTTTCTGCAATGCATAATTTCCGCGATGCATGATTTTCCGCAATGCATGATTTCCTCAATGCATGATTTTCCGCAATGCATGATTTTTGCGATGCATGTTTTTCCGCAATGCATGATTTCCGCAATGCATGATTTTCGCGATGCATGATTTTCGCGATGCATGTTTTTCCGCAATGCATGATTTCGGCGATGCATGATTTCCGCAATGCATGATTTTTGCGATGCATGATTTTCGCGATGCATGTTTTTCCGCAATGCATGATTTTCGTGATGCATGTTTTTCCGCAATGCATGATTTTTGCGCAATGCATGATTTTCCGCGATGCATTATTTTTCGCAATGCATGTTTTTCTGCAATGCATGATTTTGCGCAATGCATGATTTTCCGCGATGCATGATTTTTTGCAATGCATGATTTTTAACGAGGCAAGGATGGCTCGATAATGTTCCACTGTAACGAGGTGGATGGCTCGATAATGTTCCAACTGTAACGAGGTGGATGGCTCGATAATGTTCCACTGTAACGAGGTGGATGGCTCGATAATGTTCCAACTGTAACGAGGTGGATGGCTCGATAATGATCCAACGGTAACGAGGTGGATGGCTTGATAATGTTCCAATTGTAACGAGGTGGATGGCTTGATAATGTTCCAACTGTAACGAGGTGGATGGCTCGATAATGTTCCACTGTAACGAGGTGGATGACTCGATAATGTTCCACTGTAACAAGGTGGATATCTCGATAATATTCCAACTGTAACGAGGTGGATGGCTCGATAATGTTCCACTGTAACGAGGTGGATGTCTCGATAATGTTCCAACTGTAACGAGGTGGACGTCTCGATAATGTTCCACTATAACGAGGTTGATGTCTCGATAATGTTCCAACTGTAACGAGGTGGATAGCTCGATAATGTTCCAACTGTAACGAGGTGGACGTCTCGATAATATTCCACTGTAACGAGGTGGATGTCTCGATAATGTTCCAACTGTAATGAGGTGGATAGCTCGATAATGTTCCAACTGTAACGAGGTGGATGGCTCCATAATGTTCCAACTGTAACGAGGTGGATGTCTCGATAATGTTCCAACTGTAACGAGGTGTATAGCTCGATAATGTTCCAACTGTAACGAGGTGGAGGTCTCGATAATGTTCCAACTGTAACGAGGTGGATGTCTCGATAATGTTCCACTTTAACGAGGTGGATGCTCGATAATATTCCTGCAAGATAAAAAGAAACTTGTTTAGAAATCACTTGAGGCAATATAAAGGAATAGAGATAAAATGAGATGGAAGATTTTCTAGGTTTTGTTGAGGAGTCCACGATGGGTGCAAGTGACGCCTTTTGTCATTCTTGACAGCTTTACATAGCCATTTTTGTGACTTCAATGTTCCTGCATCCAAAGAAAAATTCGTAGTTTGAAAGACTGATTTGTGTTGGTTTTGTCTCCATGCTCCTTCTTGCAGTTGGCTTGCACGCTCGCCCATTCTTTATATTACATATTTGATGGTATTTTTTTTTTGAAGACCCTCCTCAAAAATTTGTCCCGGTCTAAAATATATAAGAACTCTTATAACTTGTTCTGTTAACTCTGAGGTTGCTCATTCTGGAATTTTGAGGCCCCTCCTCAAAATTTTGTCCCGGTTTACCTCAATAAGTAACAAATGACATTTGTGGAATTTTTGAGATCATCTCAAAAATTCTGTCCCAGTTGCAAGCTAGATTGTCGTAATTTTTGAGATCCACCCAAGGCTAATCTCCGTAGAATTTTGGTCTTCTGTTTTGACTTTGTTAAAGAAGTCCAACTTCCAATGAATTTTTGAGATCCTCTCAAAAATTCTGTCCCAGTTTCCAATATGAAGAGAAATGGAAATCTTACTGGGTATTATGACCAAGCCGTTGTGGCGCCTACGTATCCCGTTGGAGCAGGAATCAGGTCAAACGTAGTTCCCCTCTTAAGGATCAACCAAATAGTAAGTTTTGATAATGAAACGACCGAGGCCGACATAGGCCGCCTACGTATCTCATTCTTGAGAATTCAGGTCGAACGTAGTTCAAACCTCAAGAGAAAGGTAACAAAACTTCATATGCAAAATTTGGCCAATGTTGGGCATTCTTCTTCTCAACCCTTGATGATGAATGTCTTCAAATGACACAGTTTAGAAATGTCTTGTGCTCACTCTTGAGCATCCAATATGTCATCCATTCAGGTGGTTTCCTCAATATTGATCAAGTGGTTATTGATCATGTTTTGTATCTTGTGCTTCAAAGTTGAACAATTCTCTGTGTCGTGTCCAACGGCTCCTGAATGATAAGCACATCTGTGGTCAGCTCTGTAAAATTTTCCCAAAGGATCGGCTGGTCTTCCTTCTATAGGATAGAGCATACCCATTGCCTTCAACCTTTCATAAAGTTGAGTTTGAGATTCCCTTAATGGTGTAAATACCTTAGGCGCCTTCCTAAATTTAGGGCGAGAAAATTTTTCTTGATTGACACTATGGTTTTGATATTTCCTTTGAGAATCTGGCCTCATACGGGTAGTCATGACCATACTTACCTCCTCCACTTTTCCTTTTGATTTATCCATATCACTGATTCTAGCAGATTTCCCATTAGATCGCAATGCGGTAAATCTGGTGAGCGTTCCAGTCTTGAAACCATCTTCCAGAGCTTCTCCCACTTTGACAATCTCGACAAACTTTTGTCCCATCATACACAACATTCTTTCATAGTACTCAGGCTCTTGAGTACGAATGAACATTTCAGTGATCTCACGTTCGGACATTGGAGGTTGAACTCTCGCGGCCTCTTTTCTCCAACGAAAAGCATACTCTCGATAATTTTCTGTAGACTTCTGTTTGATCTTCTCCAAGTAGTAGCGATCTGGGGCATCTTCTACGTTATGTCCAAATCTTTCCGTGAAATCCTTTGCGAGCGCATTCCAACTTTTCCATTGTTTCAGCTCCTGTGATGTAAGCCACTCCAGAGCTTCTCCACTTAGACTTCGACCAAAGAGACGCATCAATAATGCTTCGTTTTTCCAACTCCCACGAGTTGATCACAATAAACTTTCAGATGTGCCAGAGGATTTCCTGTTCCGTTAAAAGTGACTAACTTTGGCACTTTGAACCCTTCTGGAAGGTCGAGATTGGGATGGATGCATAAATCCTTATAGCTTAATCCATCGACTTCAGAAATAAAGTGCAACTCCTTCATGGCTTTCCTGATCTCTTCTTTCATATTCACCTTGACTACCTCTTCTTTTGACCTCCACTCTCTCTCCTATTCCTTATAGTGATCAAGCTCGGAACAGTCAGCATAAGGTTCATTTGAAGTTGGGATTTGGAAAGTAGTCTTTTGAGGTATGGGTGGAACAATGGAGGGATTCTGGGTATTTTGAGTGGCTTGATAATTTTGGGGGAAAGTTTGAGGATCGGGATTTTGGTTTTGATGATGGGGGAAGGTTTGAGCATTGTTCGTATTTTGGTTTTGAGGGAGCTGAAGGATTTGATTGGTATTGTGAGGATGATGTGGTGCTTGACACGATGTGGTGGCGTGACGGGGATTGGGGGTAGTTAAGTCAATGGTTGGAGGATTTTGAGCGGGGTTAGAGAGAAAGTTTTGAACTTGTTCCGTGCTTGAGGGAGGAAAGTGGAGTGGAGGTCTTCCATCTCTTGGAGGGTTGAAGGATGAAACTGGATTAGACCCATCTTGCATTCTTTGCATTTCGACCCTCATTTCGGCAATCTGTTGCATCAACTGCATAATCAATTCATTTTTATCAGCGGCAGCGGGTTGAGCCACGACAACATCATTCATGTCAATCTCCTCATTGTTATCCCCCATTGCTGTCTTTTCCTTTTGCAAATTTGCGGGGAAGGAATCTTTGGGGCCTTAGACCTCGGATGATAAACCAACTTACCAACACAAATCAGTCTTAAATACCTGACAAATGAAAAAAAACTCAAAAGACCAATGTGTTAGTGCCTTGAGGTGGTAAATTATACAAGATATAACATATAGGTGTAAACACATAAGAGTTGCTTTATTCGGAGATAAACTGGCTCACCAATATAAAGAAATGGTTAAATAGACAGGAATTTGTCTACTTGACTTTGGGATTAGTGAATAAAAATGTCGACTTGAGTCGAGACAAAGTTGACGGTATCTTTCATTACCGTACTTTGATTTTTGATTGAGATGTAACTCTAATTTCTTGGTAAGAGTCAAAAAGATAAAAAAATTCAAAATTCTTTGATTTGAAATGATGAATCTTTTTTTTTTAAGGAAACTTAAGACTCGAAGAATATTTGGACGCACTTTTGATAGTGACTTGATATTTGTGCTTACGGGTTCTAAAAGTATTTGAAGAAGAGTGAGCTAGAATATCTCCAGATAAAACAACATATTCACATAAGCAGTTGTATCACATAAATAAATATTACGCGTTCTAAGCAGATATGTGACCCTTTTGTGCCAAGGGTAGGCCTAGCGTTTTGAAAGATGTATACGTCATTTGAAATATTTCATTGCCCCAAAATTCGAATTTATACAAATTTATAATCCTTACTCTATGAGACAATGATTTTTCTCAAGCAACGTATACATCCTTCAAATTTAAACATATAAGTATGAACGTCCGTTTAGGTCGTGGTCCGTTTTGGACTCAAGGTGGTCTTCTAATGGGCCCAACACGCCATGGGTATTGGGTCGTCTTAGTTCAAATGCTCCTAAACTCTGGATTTGGCTCAGCTCTACGCTAGTTGACTAGGAGTGGCTTTGAAAGGACCGGGAACCCAAACGGACAATTTGGGCTGAAACTCGCGACAACCATTGGACGCCTAACGAACCAATAAATTGCCGCTAATTTCGAAAAAGTGTAAGTATAAAAAAGTCCGGTTGCGGTTCCGCAAACCGTCTTTTAATATACTATACATATATATTGGAAATATGCCATGAATGCAATGACAATTTATAAAAAAATTTAAACATATTCAGTACAAACAATATTTTAACAATTAAAAGCAATTAGTCAAACAGTCAAATGAAGTTAGTCTTTAAGGTTAGAATCCTCCATTCCCCAGCGGAGTCGCCATTTCTGTTTTATCGAAAAAATTGATTTTCGAAAAGAGTTTCATTTTATTTTAGAGCTATTTTTGACTTTTAAGAGTCGCCACTTAATTTTTTAAGAAAAAATCAAGAAAACTTTTGTTTTCAAAAGACTTAACAGAAAAAATCGATTGAAAACATTTCAAGAGGGGTTCGGGATTCCTATTCGCGTCTTAGGAAGGTTTCGAAAAAGCACCTAAGACGCTCCGCTAACTACGGTTTTCCGGCGATTAACTTATTTGACTATTTTATTAACTTTTGCAATACTTTTGTTTATAGAACTTTATTAGAAACTCTTATGCGAATTCTCCAATTTTTTAGAATATTTCATTGAAGTTAAAACTCTAACTCTAAGCGATTTCCAAACTTAAACATCTATCTTTTAAAGTTTCAAATTTTTAATTTGAGTTTGATAAAACAAAAGACGTTCGATGGGGCAGGAGTTTTCTAATCCTAGACTAACGGCATTCAAAACAAAAAAAAACAACATAAGCAAATAATAAAGAGAGAGAGAGAGAGGGAGAGAGAGAGAGATTCGGGTCCAAGTTTCGGATGCTGATCGCCTTGGCCGAAACTCGGACCCACCTGCTTTTGGGTTTTTAACCCATTGTTCCACCTGTCCTAATCTAAACATACAAAAATAATACAAGAAAGTAAAACAACAAGGGCTTATGCCCATTACAAATAGAATACACGAAAATAGGCATAAATAAAATTTTCTTCCAATTTGCCTCCTTCAACTTTCTTCGGACTTCACGGGGTTTCGAATTTTGCGTGCTAGTCTTGACTCGATGGAAAGAAGTTTTGAGCCTTTATGGCTCCCTCTTGATATGCAAAAGTAGACAGAAAGTTCACAATGAACTCGTATGAATTGGCATGCAAAGAGAAAATAAAGAAATTAGAATCGCTATTGGCAGAATATTTAATGAGATACTATGACTAACATTTACTGTGTTAGATAAAGTAATACTAACCAAAGAAAATAAGCAAAGTTGCCCAACAACATTTTATAAAAGAAGAACATAGAGATTCTGAATCCAAGACATATATCTCATAAAAATGAAACCACACCTAATACAGTTTCCATGCATGTTAAGAAATACCGCGAAATAAGATGATACTCGAAGAATAAGGATAAACTAAGGAGAATTAAGCTTAAAAGCAGACATGCCCATCTTCTTGCTCAAATAGAAAAGAAAACTCTATCAAGCCAAACATATTGTTTAAAAATATCAAAGCATGATTTTCCAACAACTTATTGTTCACTTACCAATACAGGACCATACTATCAAATTAAAATCCAATTGACTAAACTTGTTCCAAACATAAACAGGTTACCGGAAACAAACAGGTCATCTTATACAGAAAATCAAATCAATTCAATACGAACACTTAGTATTCTAATGACATTATGCGACAACAACAGAAGCAAACAAAATGCTTGTTTTATATGCATGTGCCCAAGAAAACCTTGAACGATCACCACAGAATAACTCAAAATTTTAACATCTCAATCCATCCTTTCAACTTGAGACATCGGAGGTTCGACGCCAACAACAAAGCTTATTACTACCCTAGCCAATAAGAACGAAAGAAACGAGGATTCATGATGAATTGAAAAAAAATGAAGACAATAAACAAAACAGGGCCCCCTCCCTCCCCGAAAGCTCGACTAAGTATTGCCAGCGATTTCCAAACAAAAACATTAAAACAAGCTATGAAGGAGATGCACAAACATACGACAAGTATTCCAGCACGAAACACATATCAACTGCTATACTGGTTCCGAACTATAACCGGCTAACATGTCATTTAGTGAACCAAACAGGCACGCATTAGTAGTATGAAAATAACTCCAAGATACACATTATGTAACATCGATTTCTCAGCAACAAACGAACCAGCAGGCATAATTGGACATAACTACATCCCACAATTCATCTCGATATTGAGCAGAACCAACAGATGTATTAACTTATATTTACAGCAGCAACATCCAAAGCAACAAGCGACGAAGAAGCATTTCGAAATAGAAGAAACGAGAAGATAGTAAGAGGCAGGGAGTGCTTAACGGAAACGAATGTTACCTTTATGTGTGCAGCGATACTGAGGGAAGACGAGTTTGAAAGAGGACGAGCTTCCACTACGCGAACTTAGTATCTCGAACAGACGCTCGAAGGGACTAGCGTCGCCTGAACGGGAAGATGATGTCGTGATCGAGACTGAAACGCAAGGCTGCTTTAGACTCCCACCTCTCTCTGTTCTTACGAAACCGACAATGAAACGGAAAATTTCTCCGATTTCCCAAACAATTTCCAACTATCTTTCTACAATGAAGAACCAGAAAATTTTCCAAACCCCCCAAAATCTATCTTAATTTTTCTCAGAAACAAACAGAACGACCCAAGAATCTATTTCTCAAATTTTCCAAACGTTCTTCGTGTTGAAACTCTATTTTCCGAAAATCCCAACAAAAAACGCTAACCAAATTTCTCCAACCGAATTTCTAACCCCCCCAGAATCTGTCTCGGGTGGGGGTTTATATAGAAAGGGGAAAATTAGGGTTTCGTTAGGAGGGCGGGGGGAAAAGAGAAAAGGTTTGGGGCAAATCGGAACTTTGCCCTCCATATCGAAATTCAAACCTGGGGAGAAGGTTGAAATTGTCAATCAGTACAATACTTGTACCATTTGCAACGGACAAGGAATGGGAGCCGTTCGATTGTGCTTCAAGGACGAAGGGAAGTGCTGCGATATCGCCACGTCGCTCTCCCTTTTCGTACGACTCTCTGAAGACAGACGCACAAACAGACAAGGGGAGAGAAGGAGAGCTGCGACGCGCTGTACGAGAAAGCTACGCGAGGGAGAAAACAAAATGAAAGGAAAATTCCTTGCACGTGAGGGAGAGAAAGAGAGGGGGGAGAGAGCGTGGGGAGAGACGCGGGAGAGAGCGTGGGGTGAGACGTGGGGCTGGCATCTGTTTTTTGGTGGGAATTTTTGGCATTTCTAGAATTGGGATTGTTGGGTCGTGGCGTGGGTTCTGGGAAGGGAAGAAGAGGGGAGGTCGGGTCGGGTTAAAGGGAAAGGGCGCTGGGTCGGGGCGGGTAGGAAGGGTTGGGTTGGATGGGAATATTTAGTGGGTTGGGCCAGCTGGGAATGTTTGGAAGAGTTGGGCCGGCTGGGAGTGTTTGGAAGATTTGGGCCAGGGAGATTGATTGGGAAAGGGAGAGTTGGGCCTCGGAACTAATGTTGGGGCTGAAAAGGGGAAATTGGGCCTCAGAATTGGGTTAAGAGGGAATTAGGTGGGCTGAAATTGGGAGTGGCGGAAATTAATTAGGAATTTGGCCAAAACCTAAACAAAACGAATTTGTATTAATTAGTCATCGAGCTTCTTTATTTAGTAAAATAATTATTAAAATCGTAAAAAGTGATTCAAAAGTATAATTATAATTAAAATTAAACTAATTTAATAAAACATTTAAATGTATATTTTGATGGTTTTTGGGATAAGCATAAGATATACTACTTATATATATAATTATGTAAAACACATATTATCGAAAGTTATGTTAAACGTATTCGAAGTAACATAAAATTCGTATTATATTATTTAATTTTTGCAATATTTATAAAATTAATTAATTAAAATAATTTGGAAAACTTATGAAGCTCGATAATTAATTTATGCCGACGCGGGTCAAAATTGGGTGTCAACAACATGAACTTATTCCTCTTATTGATGGACAAGTCCAATGGGACTATATTACTAGCCAGATAATTTGAAAATTCAGTGAACTGTGGAATAAAATCTAGAAGAGAAGATAATACATGCTCATCAGGGAAGGTATCATCAATTTCAGCCTTTTCACCAAACTCTCGCATATTATAATCCTCCTATCTGAACAAGTGATCAGCAACTTGATTTTCAGTCCCTTTTCTATCTTTCACCTAAAAATCAAACTCTTGCAATAGTAGCATTCATCTAATCAACCTTGTTTTCGCATCCTTCTTTTCAATCAAATTCCTAATAGTGGAGTGGTTAGTATGCACTATGACTCTTGTGCCAAGCAAAATTTTTCGAAAGCATTTGCAAGAAGCTCTTGTTCCATCATAATGTAGGTCTTTTGTGCATGATTCAGGGCCTTACACGCATAGTACATGGGGAGAAGGATTTTATCCCTTCTTTGTTCCAATACCACACCAAGAGAAACCCACTAGAATCACACATCACCTCAAATGACTTATTCCAATCTGGGGAAATAATTACGGGTGCAAACACCAAGTTCTCCTTCAACTCTCCAAACGCCTTCAACAAGATTCATCAAAATAGAATTTAAATTCCTTCTCAAGTAATTTGCATAGAGGATATGTAATTTTTGAGAAATCATTAATAAACGTCCAGTATAAGTCCGTATGTCCCAGAAAACTTCTCACACCTTTTACAAAGATGGGTGGAGGAAGTCTCTCTATAACTTCAACTTCCGCTAGATCAACCTTTATCCCATTCTCGGAGATGTGATTGACCAACACTATACCTTATTTAACGATAAAGTAACATTTTTCCTTATTTAGCACAAGATTGCAATCTTCACATCTTTTGAGAACCTCGGTCAAGTGACTCAAACACGATCAAAGTAGTCGCCAACCACTAAAATGTCATCCATAAACAACTCATACTGTATTCGACAATATTGGAAAATATAGACATTATAAATCTATTGAAAGTGGTCGGTGCATTACATAAAACATAAGGCATCCTTATGAATACCAATGTCCCATAAGGGCAGTAAAAGTGGACTTCTCTTGATATTCCGGGCAATGGAGATTTAATTATAAACCAAAGATCCTTTAAGAAAATAATACCATAATTTTCCCGCGAGTCTATCAAACATCTTCTGCATGAAAGACATCGGGAAATGGTCCTTCTCTGTCCATGCATTCATATTCTGGTAATCCATACGAAATCTCCATCCTGTCACCGGCCTCGTTAGAATAAGCCTGTTCCTCTCATTGGGCACTACTTTCATTCCCTTTTTTTTTGGGCACACACTAAAAAAGGCATACCCAACTACTATATGCAATAGGAAATATGACTCTTGTATCTAACCACTTAATGATATCCTTTCACTACCTTTTGCATAGTTGGATTCAATTGTCTCTGGTGATCAATACTTGGCTTGTGATCGAGCATGAGTTGGATTTTGAGTGAAAAAACACCGGGAGGAATCCCAATAATGTCCACAATAGTCCAACCATTACTCCATTTGAACCTCTTCAACACTTCTACCAAACACTCTAGTTGTTGCACATTGAAATATGATGCAATGATTACCGGCAAAGTGTCGTCTCTTCCTAAGAATACATACCTCAATGAGTTGGTAGAGCCTTAAGCTCTAGTTTTGGATCCTCCTCAAGAGATAGTCTTGCATGTGGAGACTCACAATGCTTCATATCTAACTCCAATCTCTTTGGTTTTTCCCGATATTAACCTCGTTCAAGTGCTGAAACCAAAAACCCATACTCTTCATTACCATCTCTTTCATAATTAATGTTCACTACTTCTAGTGCCTCAACACCAAGGAGCACTTCTATTTGTACCTCAGACATACTCTCCACCCTGTAGGATATATCAGATACCGTTTGGAGCTCACCACCTTTATTCACGGATCTAGAAATACTGAATGTTTTTTCTTCATTGTTTAATCTAAACTTCATCTGCCCTTTTTCCCAATCAATCAACATGTGACCAATAGCAAGGAACGACCTCCCAAGAATAATAGGCACATCAATCCACCTCAGAGTCAAGAATCATAAAATTGGCTAGAAATATAAGTTACTCGACCATCAGGAGAACTTTAAGGAGTATCTCGATGGGCCTCTTCATTGTTCGATCGTCCATCAGTAATTTCATTGCATTGGGATTTGGGTCACCAAAACCCAATTTCTTATAAATGGAGAGAGGCATGAGATTTATGCTTGCACCGAGATCACATAGCGGTATATCAAAGTGTAATATGCCTATAGTATATGGAATAATGAATGTTCCCGGATCTTCATTCTTGTGAACAAGAGACAATGTAGAAATAGCACTACAATGCAACATTCGGTCATCATCCACAAAACTTACAGATCTCTTCTTTTTAACCATATCCTTCATGAACTTGTCATAACTGGTCATTTGTTCCAAAACATCTATCAAAGGGAAACTGATGGAAAGTTGTTTCAACATAGTGATAAAATGTCGATACTTACCGTCCTCAATCTTCTTCACCAATCTCTGGGTGAAGATGGTGGTGGTCTAGGAATGGGGATTACTTTTTGGGGTACCTCTGCTTCTTTCACTATTTTGTCAACCAAGTCACCACTTTTTTCAAGTACCTCTTCATTTTTTCTCATCTCATCTTCTACCACACACGACATAGGTGGATCAATAATTTTCATTAATCCTCGAGTAGTGACTGCTATGCAATGTCCATAATTTTTAGGATTTTAAATGGTATTAAGAGTACTAGGTTGTCGTGGGTTCACAGTAGTGGACAACTGGACCATTGGTAACATCAAACCTTCTCATCATCTAATGAAAAATATATTCAACTCGCGCCATGATACCTCCACCATCCCTACGAGAAAATTTCCGAATTTGAGGTAGAAAATAGTGCCCACTTCGATCATTTTTGTTACCATAGTTACCCTGGTTGAAGTATTTGCCAGAATTGTAGTTTCCATCGTGAACATACTGTCCCTCTCTCTTGTAATTCCCATTTTTTCAACCTTGATTTCCTTGACCTTGATGCCGATTCTCCTTATTGAATCCTAGTACATTCTTTTGCAAACCCCCCATCTGATCTTTCACTGCATAAGTCTCTTCTTCATAATAGTAGTCATCCACTGGCGGTGGTTGTTTAGTCAAGTAATACACTGTATTTACCTTCTCTGCACTTCCAGTGATATGTTTCAATACCAACCAAAGTTTAGTTCGCATTTAATCCATCTTTTCACGAATCTTATTGTGAGTGACTTTCTCCAACTTCTCAGCGATCTTTGCATATGGGCACTAACCATAAGAACCATTCACAATAGTATCAAGCACTGCCTTATTAATATTATCTTGTCCTTGAAAGAACTATTGTTTCACCGACTCATCAGCAATGCGGTGGTTTGGGACACCTCTAATGTAAGTAGTAAATTTGTCCTAAGAGCTACTTAATGACTCCCTAGGTAGTGGCACAAACTCGTTCGCTCTATCTTTGTGGTTGAGCTTTTTGAAAACCGGGTTTTACCATGCTAGGAACACATCCCTCAATTGATCTCAGGTATCAATAGAATTATCGGTTAACTAAGTAAACCATACTTCGGCCTCTCCCTTTAGTGAAAAGGGGAACAATCTCAACCCGATGAAGTCAATGTTTATGTCTGGCCTCCCAACACAACACTTGCACACCGACCTTAGATGGCTATGTGAGCATGGGGATCCTCAGATGGTAGCCCTTAAAATAAACCCCTCGCGATGAGAATCTGCATGAGACTACTTGTTACCACGAACGTTTGCCCCTGCGGTATATGAGATAGGACAAGAGGCCAATCGGAATGAGTGATGTTGATCCCATCATCTAGAAGAGTTGTGTTGTCAGGACCCAACCCGATGGGCCGTGACTAAGTGCCCATTTTGGACACTCACATACCAACCTATCAAGTATGACCAACTGAAACTAAGACAATATGGAATTTAATCAAATCAAGCCAAACCCAACACCATATAAATATAAAGTGGATCTATCTCATAAAGAGTCATAACCATTCAACCGTAACAACATACGCGAGCCGACAAGGCTGCCACTATTCAAAGCATAATAGCATGCACAGCCGATAAGGCTGCCACTACACAATACACAAAGATGTACACAACCGACAAGGCTGCACTTGTACAAACGGACATCCCAAACAAACCATGTCCAGACCATTATCCAAAACATAAATATACAACCCACACGATGTCTACAGACCTCTAAGAGTATAGTAGTGAAACTCGACGGGACAGGACCCCGCCATACCCATAGACAAGCAAAAGACTACATAAGAAGTTATGTACCAAAACGACTGGGCTCCGGAACAGTGGAGCTCTCCCAAACAGCAGAGTAGATATCCTAGGCAGGAGGATCACCGAACTGAGCGTCTACACCTGCGGGCATGAAACGCAGCCCCCCGAGAAAAGGGGGTCAGTACGGACAATGTACTGAGTATGTAAAGCATAAGGTAAAGATGACAGGATACCAACATGATAAGTCGAAACAAGATATCTCTACACATGTACTTTTTAAATGAAAATCATGCATATCTTTAACATATAAGATGCCCAGCTTCCCTAGTAAGGGACTTGGAAAAATAATCATCATTATATATACATCATACGTACCCGGCCCTCTAGTGAGGGACTCGGTGAAATAGTCATCACATCATCTCCGTCATCATCATCATCATAACCATCCTCAACACCAATCATATATATAATATACATTCCCGGCCCTCTAGTGAGGGACTCGGTGACATATGCAAGAAACTCCGCACGAACATTACCCGGCCCGGGACTCGGTGAAATGATAAATGACTCTATGCACGAGCAGAATATTATGAGCAACCATATGCAATTAAAATCATTTCTTATAACTCAATATAACAACCAACTTGAACCAGCAAGGAGTATTACCAAAGATAAATGATTTATCAAGATTATGAACCTTTAAATACGATATGGAAACGTAAAATCTCAATGACTCTAAGAAGCACTATCATAAATATCAGAAATCACCATAGCCTTAGATATAGACAATATATAAAGGAATAGTTGTGGAAGTAAGAATATACGTCACCTAGACGTTCTAGAAGTAGGTATCAAATCTGTCCGTTATTTGCTCATTTTTAAAGGTCATGCCAAACAAAGAAGGAAAGGATAGCGTTACATACCGAAAAGTCGAGCTTCACGTCCAATACTTACTGCTCAAGGTAATAATCTATAACAAGCAACAACCGTGCCACAATTAGATAAATGTCGCGCTTTACTACTTATTGTAAGCTAGCTAATAATCTAACGAAAATCCGGCAGCACTTCCCCTATTTTCTTTACTTCATCCCAATCCAACAACAACCCAAATTATCCACAGCAATACCAACAACACATATAACCCAACAAATCATATTAAACAGCCTCCCTCAAAACAGTTCCGTTTTGGCAGCCATAGTAACGAAACAACGACACATCGAGTGATAACTTATTTTATAATTCGCAACACATCTACCTTATCGTATTCATCCTTTGTAGTATATACCCATAAGCATATTAACATATACATAACACCAAAATACAATTTCCAGCAGTTTCCTTTAATCAAAACAGCCCAAACACTAACATAACACCACTAGCAATCCGATCATGGTTTCTGCTCATGCTTAGCACATCCAATAACTAAAACAAATTCCTAAGATACTGTTCACGTCCCCTTCTTAACATTAATGTCTAATTAACAAAGGTATTCTAAGGAATTAACACACCAAGCAAGGAGATTACTAACCAATTTCTTTGTAGCTGCTGTCCAAGAGTTTAATGGCTGGTTTTCTCCATTTCCATGGCTGCCCAAGTCATGTGGTGAAAGAGATGATATGCTTGCAAAGCATTTCACTACACCATTTAACAATGTGAAGTGGAGGCAGCCCACCACTACAAATGCTCCACTAATTCTATCCCCAAATCAGAATTTCTTTTTAATATTTAGTAATATGAAGTGGAGGCAGCCCCCCACCACACATGCTCCACTAATTGCATCTCCAAAATCTGATTTCTTACTTTGCCTTAAGTGGTGGGCCCACTCGATAAATTAAATCCAAATCAGCCACTAATTAATCCCACACTAATTAATATCACATATGGAATTAACATCCTTGCATAATATTTCTTTAAACATTTGGAACTTAAAATAAAATCTCATTTCCCGAACTTACATATACTAGTTCATGACGCGCACGACATATAAAAATACGAGGCGTAACATCCTTCCCCCCTTAGGAACATTCGTCCTCGAATGTTAAGTTAGCGTCTTACAAAAAAATATTCAGCGAGCTCTCTCTAACAGTTATACCTATCAACCTGCATTCCGTAACTTACAGATGCATCACAGAGTCATAACTTACTACATAATCTCGTTTATCAATCAATATAGTCAAGCTAGGAATTGAATTACCTGCAGGTACGGGGAACAAGTAAGGATACTTATTCTTCATTTCGTCTTCCGCTTCCCAAGTCATCTCCTCCCTATTATTATTTTGCCACAAAACTTTGACGGAAGCCACATCCTTTGTACGTAACCTTCTAACCTGGCGATCGAGTATAGCTACGGGTTTCTCCTCGTATGACAACTCCTCTGTTACCTGAACATCATCTACAGGAAATACTCTAGAAGGATCACCAATACATTTACGTAGCATCGATACATGGAAGACTGGATGTACCGCCTCCAAATCAGATGGTAGATCCAACTCATATGCAACCTTGCCTATCTTACGAACAATCTGATAAGGCCCAATGTATCTCGGACTGAGCTTCCCCTTCCTGCCGAATCTCATCACACCCTTCATGGGTGATACCTTCAGGAATACCCAATCACCAATCTGAAACTCCAAATCTCTACGCCGATTATCTGCATATGACTTCTGTCGACTCTGGGCTGCTAATAATCTTTCTTGAATAAGCTTCACCTTGTCAACAGCTTGTTGAATCATATCCGGACCTATCAACTTAGTCTCGCCAACATCAAACCAACCAATAGGTGACCTGCACTTCCTCCCATATAAGGCCTCGTACGGTGCCATCTGGATACTAGAATGGTAGCTATTATTATAGGAAAACTCAATGAGCGGCAAGTGATCATCCCAGCTACCTTTGAAATCAATAATACAGGCCCGCAACATATCCTCTAATGTCTGAATAGTACGCTCAGCCTGCCCATCAGTCTGAGGGTGAAATGCTGTGCTAAGGTTCACCTGTGTCCCCAATCCCTTCTGAAATGATCTCCAAAAGTTGGCTGTAAATTGAGCTCCTCTGTCTGATATAATGGACGTGGGAATCCCATGAAGTCTCACTATTTCCCTGATATATAACCTCGCATAATCTTCAGCCGAATAAGTAGTCCTGACTGGAAGAAAATGGGCCGATTTCGTCAGCCTATCTACAATAACCCATATAGAGTCATACTTCCGTTGGGTGCGAGGTAAGCCTGTAATGAAGTCCATATTAATCATCTCCCATTTCCAAGTCGGAATCTCTATCGCCTGTAATAATCCACCAGGCTTTTGATGTTCGATCTTGACTTGTTGACAATTCGAGCACTGAGCAACAAACTCCGCTATGTCCTTTTTCATGCCATCCCACCAGTATAAGCATCTGAGGTCATGATACATTTTTGTTGACCCTGGGTGAATAGAATAACGGGCAGAGTGTGCCTCTCCCATAACCTGCCGTCGTAGCCCCGCAATATCTGGTACACACAATCTGCCTTCATATCGTAACACTCCATCAGGTGTAATCTTAAATGGGGTCTTTTCCTTTTTAAGAGCTGCATCTCTATACTGTGCCAGAATGGGGTCCTCGTATTGGTGTCTCTTTACCTCATCTATGATTGAGGACTCAGCAACCTCTCTGATAGAAACTCCACTATCTTCTGAATTAGCCAGACGGACTCCAAGGCTTGATAGCCGCTGAATCTCCCGAACCATCTCCCTCCTTTCTGGTTGTACATCTGTCAAGCTACCCATGGACTTACGGCTAAGAGCATCTGCTACAACATTCGCTTTCCCTGGATGATACAAAATATCAATATCATAATCCTTTAGCAACTCTAACCACCGCCTCTGTCGTAAATTCAGCTCCTTCTGTTTAAAGATATATTGGAGACTCTTATGATCTGTATAGATGTCCACATGGACACCATATAAATAATGCCTCCATATCTTCAAGGCATGAACCACGACCGCTAACTCCAGATCGTGAGTAGGATAGTTCTTTTCATGCTTCCTAAGCTGTCGGGAGGCATAGGCTATAACTTTGCCATGCTGCATCAATACACATCCTAGCCCAACACCGGAAGCATCACAATAAATAACATAGCCGTCTGGTCCCTCCGGAAGAGTTAGGACTGGAGCTGTAGTCAATTTGTCTTTCAATAGCTGGAAGCTTCGCTCACATGCATCAGTCCACTGGAACTTGGCTGCCTTTTGAGTTAGCCTTGTCAAAGGCGCTGAAATTGAGGCAAACTTTTCTACAAACCTCCTGTAATATCCTTCTAACCCCAGAAAGCTGCGTACCTCAGTAGGTGTTGTAGGTCTGGGCCAAGTCTTTACCGCCTCAATCTTCTGCGTGTCTACCCGAATACCATCAGCTCCAATAATATGCCCCAAGAATGCCACTAAAGTCAACCAGAACTCGCACTTAGAAAACTTAGCATACAACTTCTGGTGTTGAAGCACCCTAAGTACCGTCCTTAAATGGTCTGCATGCTCCTCTTCAGAGCGTGAATAGACTAAAATATCGTCTATAAATACAACAACAAACATATCAAGGAATGGTTTAAACACTCTATTCATTAAATCCATAAACACCGCTGGAGCATTAGTCAGCCCAAAAGACAGCACTCTAAACTCATAATGCCCGTATCGGGTCCGGAATGCCGTCTTTGGAATATCTGCCTCCCTTACCCGCACCTGATGATAACCTGACCGCAAGTCTATTTTTGAAAAACACTTAGCACCCTGCAACTGGTCAAATAGATCGTCAATCCTTGGGAGGGGATACCTGTTCTTTATTGTTACTTTGTTCAGCTGCCTATAATCGATACACATCCGCAGCGACCCATCCTTCTTCCTCACAAACAGTACCGGTGCTCCCCAAGGTGACGTACTAGGCCTGATGAAGCCCTTTTCTAACAAATCTTTCAATTGCTCTTTCAATTCTTTCAACTCAGCAGGTGCCATTCTATAAGGAGGTATAGATATAGGCTGGGTATGTGGCAGTACATCTATAGTAAACTCTATCTCCCGTTCTGGAGGAAGGCCTGGAAGTTCCTCTGGAAATACATCGGGAAATTCATTAACTACTGGGACTGATTGAAGAGTCGGTGCCTCTACCTTTATGTCTTGCACCCGAACCAGATGATAAATATAACCTTTTCTAACCATCTTCCTAGCCTTAAGGTATGAAATGAACTTACCTTTCGGTGATACTGTACTACCCTTCCACTCTATAATCGGTTCCCCTGGAAATTGAAATCGTACTATCTTCCCTCTACAATCAACATTAGCATAACAAGCAGCCAACCAATCCATGCCCAAGATAATATCAAACTCAATCATATTTAGCTCTATTAGATCTGCTACGGTACGACGACTATATATAACCACTGAGCAATTCTTATATACTCGCGTAGCTATGACAGAATCTCCTACAGGCGTAGCTACCTCAAATGGTTCTATCAACTCAGACTCTATTCCAATCCTACTAGCAACGAAGGGAGATATAAATGATAAGGTGGAACCTGGGTCTATCAATGCATACACACTTCGGGAGAATAGTGATAATATACCTGTGATCACATTAGGTGACGCCTCCTGATCCTGCCTACTAGCCAAAGCATATAAACGGTTCGAGGGACCGCTAGAACTGGAAGCTCCACTACGTCCTCTACCACGGCCTGCTGGCGCCTGAATACCCTGCCCCATAGGACGCATAGCCACAGAAGGAGATGAACCAGCAACAGAACCAGAAGGCTGTGCAATACCACCCGCACTACCTCTCAGGTGACACTCCCTCATAGTATGACCCTGACGGCCACATGAAAAACACGCACCTGTAGCCCAACGACATTCCCCAGGATGGGACCTACCACAGCGAGAACACCGAGGCAAAGGTGGCCTCGACTGGCTCAAACCCCTGCCCATCTGTGACCCTGACGTCCTAGAGCTCTGACCAGCTTCCGAATATCCCGTACGATCGAACCCCCTTCCCATGGAACGTGGGGGTGCACTTTGTGCTGGCTGGGAAGAAAATCTAACATGCTGCTGAGACTGCCCGCCTCGAAACTCGTTAGGATAACCTGCTGATCTAGCCCTCTTATGCTGGCCTCCATTAAAATCTCTATCTGACTGACGTCCCCGGTGCCGATCTTCTACCCCCTGTGCATATGCTTGCACCCGAGCAATGTCCATACCTGGCTGAAGAGTCACAGCCATACAACCGTCAATCAGATAACGATCCAACCCCATCACATAACGGTGTACCCTGTCTGCCATATCAGCCACAATAGTAGGTGCATGCCTAGCCAATGAATCAAATTCGAGGCTATACTCTCGAATGCTCCTGCCATTCTGCCTCAAACGCAAGAATCTGTCGACTCTAGCTCGCTTCATCTCTGGAGGCAGGAAGTGGCCCTGGAAAGCCTCCACAAATTCATCCCATACCGCTGGAGGAGCACCCTCACCCCTAGATAACTCCCAAGACTCATACCAATTAATAGCTACATCCCGCAAACGATACGTAGCCAACTCGACAGACTCGATATCCGAAGCCTTGATTATTCTCAATGTACGCTGTATCTGACGAATAAACTCTTGCGGATCATCCTGGGGCCTTGACCCAAAGAATTCTGGAGGATTACAACTTAAGAAGTCACGAGCCCTTAAGCTATCAGATCTGTCCGCATGATCAACTCCTAGTCCATGCCTGCGAGCTTGACCTGCCACTAATCTAGTCAGCAACTGAACCGCATCTCTCATGGCCCTATCCTCTACCCCTGGCTGAGGAGTTGGAGGTTCAGGTTCTGGGGCCTCGGGGCTGGTGGTGGTGTCCCCCGAACTGGAGCTGCTGCTGCTCTAAGCTCCTCTAACGGTGGCGGTGTAGTAGAGCTCTCCGACTGGAGCACAATACCAGGCATAGACTGGGCACGGGCCCTAGTAACTCTCCGGGTCTGACTAGTACTTTCTGCTACCGATTTGCCCTTCTGGGCGGCTGTTGCTTTCTTTGGAGGCATAACTGAAAACATAGGGATTCGTTAGAGAGGGATTATCCTGGTATTATAGCTCTATCGCACGATCTAGAATATGAAGAAAGGATGACATCCTAAAAGTCCTGTAGCTTCCTGTTTATAGATGTGGTGCACAACACACCGATAAACAAGACTCTACTAGACACGGTCTGTAGACACTTCCGAGGAAGAACTGCTCTGATACCACTTTGTCAGGACCCAACCCGATGGGCCGTGACTAAGTGCCCATTTTGGACACTCACATACCAACCTATCAAGTATGACCAACTGAAACTAAGACAATATGGAATTTAATCAAATCAAGCCAAACCCAACACCATATATATATAAAGTGGATCTATCTCATAAAGAGTCATAACCATTCAACCGTAACAACATACGCGAGCCGACAAGGCTGCCACTATTCAAAGCATAATAGCATGCACAGCCGATAAGGCTGCCACTACACAATACACAAAGATGTACACAACCGACAAGGCTGCACTTGTACAAACGGACATCCCAAACAAACCATGTCCAGACCATTATCCAAAACATAAATATACAACCCACACGATGTCTACAGACCTCTAAGAGTATAGTAGTGAAACTCGACGGGACAGGACCCCGCCATACCCATAGACAAGCAAAAGACTACATAAGAAGTTATGTACCAAAACGACTGGGCTCCGGAACAGTGGAGCTCTCCCAAACAGCAGAGTAGATATCCTAGGCAGGAGGATCACCGAACTGAGCGTCTACACCTGCGGGCATGAAACGCAGCCCCCCGAGAAAAGGGGGTCAGTACGGACAATGTACTGAGTATGTAAAGCATAAGGTAAAGATGACAGGATACCAACATGATAAGTCGAAACAAGATATCTCTACACATGTATTTTTTAAATGAAAATCATGCATATCTTTAACATATAAGATGCCCAGCTTCCCTAGTAAGGGACTTGGCAAAATAATCATCATTATATATACATCATACGTACCCGGCCCTCTAGTGAGGGACTCGGTGAAATAGTCATCACATCATCTCCGTCATCATCATCATCATAACCATCCTCAACACCAATCATATATATAATATACATTCCCGGCCCTCTAGTGAGGGACTCGGTGACATATGCAAGAAACTCCGCACGAACATTACCCGGCCCGGGACTCGGTGAAATGATAAATGACTCTATGCACGAGCAGAATATTATGAGCAACCATATGCAATTAAAATCATTTCTTATAACTCAATATAACAACCAACTTGAACCAGCAAGGAGTATTACCAAAGATAAATGTTTTATCAAGATTATGAACCTTTAAATACGATATGGAAACGTAAAATCTCAATGACTCTAAGAAGCACTATCATAAATATCAGAAATCACCATAGCCTTAGATATAGACAATATATAAAGGAATAGTTGTGGAAGTAAGAATATACGTCACCTAGACGTTCTAGAAGTAGGTATCAAATCTGTCCGTTATTTGCTCATTTTTAAAGGTCATGCCAAACAAAGAAGGAAAGGATAGCGTTACATACCGAAAAGTCGAGCTTCACGTCCAATACTTACTGCTCAAGGTAATAATCTATAACAAGCAACAACCGTGCCACAATTAGATAAATGTCGCGCTTTACTACTTATTGTAAGCTAGCTAATAATCTAACGAAAATCCGGCAGCACTTCCCCTATTTTCTTTACTTCATCCCAATCCAACAACAACCCAAATTATCCACAGCAATACCAACAACACATATAACCCAACAAATCATATTAAACAGCCTCCCTCAAAACAGTTCCGTTTTGGCAGCCATAGTAACGAAACAACGACACATCGAGTGATAACTTATTTTATAATTCGCAACACATCTACCTTATCGTATTCATCCTTTGTAGTATATACCCATAAGCATATTAACATATACATAACACCAAAATACAATTTCCAGCAGTTTCCTTTAATCAAAACAGCCCAAACACTAACATAACACCACTAGCAATCCGATCATGGTTTCTGCTCATGCTTAGCACATCCAATAACTAAAACAAATTCCTAAGATACTGTTCACGTCCCCTTCTTAACATTAATGTCTAATTAACAAAGGTATTCTAAGGAATTAACACACCAAGCAAGGAGATTACTAACCAATTTCTTTGTAGCTGCTGTCCAAGAGTTTAATGGCTGGTTTTCTCCATTTCCATGGCTGCCCAAGTCATGTGGTGAAAGAGATGATATGCTTGCAAAGCATTTCACTACACCATTTAACAATGTGAAGTGGAGGCAGCCCACCACTACAAATGCTCCACTAATTCTATCCCCAAATCAGAATTTCTTTTTAATATTTAGTAATATGAAGTGGAGGCAGCCCCCCACCACACATGCTCCACTAATTGCATCTCCAAAATCTGATTTCTTACTTTGCCTTAAGTGGTGGGGCCCACTCGATAAATTAAATCCAAATCAGCCACTAATTAATCCCACACTAATTAATATCACATATGGAATTAACATCCTTGCATAATATTTCTTTAAACATTTGGAACTTAAAATAAAATCTCATTTCCCGAACTTACATATACTAGTTCATGACGCGCACGACATATAAAAATACGAGGCGTAACATGTGTTCTGAAGATTATTCATTCTTCGAAGTGTATGGTTCAGTTCAGGATTTAATGGAAGTCTTGGTTCTCTTTTGCTCAATGTACTTGGAAACAACAACAAAAGAAAAAAGTAAAATTATGAAATTGTTGACTAATATTAAGTAATGTTATTAAAGTCAATCTAAAAGTAACTTTTCCTGGCAGCTGCATCAAAATTTTATAAACTCAAATTATATCTCCCTAAAGAAGTATGTATAAGCAGTTATATCAATTAAAGAACCCAACTATTAGGTTGGGGTCGATTTTTTGTGGAAAATGGTTTAGACTTAACTTCATTGTACGATTACTTATATTTAGTCAAGTCCTTTCCGAAAATAGGAAATTAAAGGGGGGATTTTGTCAAACAAAAGTCTTTTAATATTTCTATGTAAAATAAGTAACATGATTATATTATTTGTGTTTATCAAGTTGTTAGAGAAATTACGATGCTAGTGTTCCCCATAGGTTTATCATGTAATATACCTAGATATAACAATTATTCCCTAGTGTTTTCAATGTAGAGTGATAAGTTAGGTATCTCTAAAGTATTGGTCTGGAATTTAGGGAATTTCAACACATACTTTGTACGGCTATGTGTGTCTAGTTAAAAACCGTTATCGTTACTTCATAATAATCATCTTATTCGATGTATGGCTTAGTCATTACTTTGCACCAATCAAGACTAGCCTATGTATCCTGCTAAATCTATGTTTATAATTCTATACCTATCAACTGTCTCCTTTGTCCGACAACTAGAAATAAGGTGAGTTCTAAAGCATGCACTCGTTAAAAATAATTCTAAGCGACATAATTATCAATGCATGCAATAACCTATTTGAGAATTGTTATTAAGTTAGGTTTACATTGTTAATCACCCATGGTTCCCACAACCCTAATTGTGGATTTAGTTACCCATGTATAGAAGAACATAATTCATTGTTGATAAACAATAAAACATGAACTTACTTTGATAAATTCAAAAACAATCTAGATATTCAACTTGAAACCATAAAATCAGTTGAAAACCTAATACAGAAATATGATTTAATACGGAAGTGGCATAAAGAAATCTCCAAGAGCAAACTAAGAAAAAAATTAATCGAATCAAAGCCCAAAAGTGAGGTTTTACACCCTATATATAATAAGCATTGTCCTAAACAAAGGAATTCAAATAAGGAAAGTTGTCCGAAAAATAGGCTTTAATCGACGACCTCCACATACTCTCTTCATCGATGAAATGATAGACCTTCGGCTGCCTCCTAAGTCCAAACTTAACATCTTTTTTTAGACTTCAACCAGCATCCTCTCTAACCCAATCGACCAACCAACAACACGGTCACTCGATGCACCTACAGTTCGTCAATGCCTTCCGTCATTCAATACTTAGATTTTCTTCTAATTAGGGTACTGGAAAATTCTCTTATATGAACTTCCTATTGACGGTCTCCATCTACGGTCTGTCGATGAGACGACGGTCCGTCGATGGCCCTTGTCGGTCACTTTTGCACTAAATCTCATATGCCTTTTGTGTTTTTGTTTTGGACACCTTTCCTGCAAAAAAAAAAAGAGAAAAACATATTAAAACTTCTACAAAAAATGACAATACACACACAAATCTTAAGGAAAAAGAATTGAAAGTACCGTGAAACCACGGTACATCAGCATGTCTCAAGGGCTAACTTTTAAAGATCTTGGACATTCTTGGACATTTGACCTCTAAACTTCATGAAATAACCATATTTCCTTAAAACATCATTTTAATTATATAAGGATCTCATAAGATCATGACATACACATAAGAACATAAAAACACATAAGCTACCTTAGGTGACTAGTTGTCGAACGTCTTTGTCGTCTCTTGGCGTTTAACTTCCAAACAACATAAATCACTGAAAAACACTTCTAAATACCTAATATACATGTTAACAAGATTATATTCACAAGTGACACTCTAGAAACTATAACTCTTTTTCGAGGTTTTACATTACCATTGACTCCAATCGACAATAGGAGATTTTTGGGTCTAGAGGGGGTACTATTGGAGGTTTGTAGATGTTTTTGCTTCATTTGTTTCTCCTTCGACTACTTTGACCTAAAATATTTGAAATTTGAGTGTTCGGAATCAAGTGAAAGAAGCTCCAAAATTTTTGAAGTATAGACTTACCTCCTTAGGTGTTGACATTACCGGAGGACACCAAGGGTTTCATTGTATATTGTTATGCATACCAAGTAGGATTATGGTGTGTCCTTATGCAACATTGAAAATTATTAGCTTATAATTCTAGCTAACCTAAGGTGCAAGAGAAGAATTATCTAACTCATGATCTTGAATTAGCGGCCGTGGTATTTTCCTTAAAAATATAGAGTCATTATTTGTATGTTGATGTTGATGTATGTGTATGCCAACAACAATAGTCTTCAATATGTTATTACTCCAAAGGATTTAAACGTCCAACAAATAAGGTTGTTGGAATTGTTAAAAAGATTACGACATGAGTGCTCTCTACCACCTTGGCAAAGCCAATGTGGTTGTTGTTTCTCTAAGTCGTATGGCCATGGGTAGTGTGTCTCATGTATAAAAAAACAAAAAAGACCTTGTGAAAGATGTTCATAGGTTGGCTAGATTGGGTTAGATTGGAAGTTTCTCCAAATTGTGGTTTTCTGGTCCATCATAACTCTGAATCATCTTTGATGGTTGAGCTGAAGTCTAAGAAATACCTTGATAAATCATTATTTATTCAAAGAAATCAGTTCTTGTAAATCTTAACGATTCATTCTTTTTTGGGGGGGATGGTGTCTTAAAGTACCAAGGAAGGTTATGTGTTCCCACTGTTGATGACTTGAGAAACCAGATTCTTGAGGAAGCCCATGGTTCCCATTATTCAATTCATACGGATTCTACTAAGATGAATCGTCACCTTAGAGAGGTGTTTTGGTGGGATGATTTAAAAAATTACATAGTGGAGTTTGTTGAAAAATATCAAAATTGTCAACAAGTGAAGGCTGAACACCTAAAGCAGGGTGCTTTAATCAAGGAAATACATGTTTACATATGGAAGAGGGAATACATTAATATGGACTTTGTAGTGGGTTTGCCTCAGATTAGAAGACAAAATGAGTTTATATGGGTGGTGGTGGTTAGATTGACAAAGTCGTCTCATTTTATTTTTGTTAAGTCCACTCACTTGGCAGAAGATTATACAAAGATATTCATTGATGAGATTTTTTATCTTCATGGTATTCCGTTATCCATCAAATCGTATAGGTGTGCACAATTCACATCTCTGTTTTG
Organism: Solanum peruvianum; assembly: GCA_027705065.1. Lineage (NCBI taxonomy): Eukaryota > Viridiplantae > Streptophyta > Magnoliopsida > Solanales > Solanaceae > Solanum > Solanum peruvianum. Next base: position 19,112,488 of record JAKWJD010001763.1, read on the forward strand.
GAGGTCATTCCAAAAAGGTGTTGGTATCCAAATAAAGTTAAGAACCGTTTTTCATCCCCAAATGGATGGTTAAGCGGAGTGTACTATTCAAACCCTTGAGGATAGGCTTCAGGTTTGTGTATTGGATTTTAAAGGGAGTTGGGATGAATACTTGCCTTTGGCTTAATTCTTTTATAATAATAGTTACCATTCGATTATATTCATGGCTCCGTTTGAGGCCTTGTATGGTAGGATTTTTAGATTTCTTATTGGCTGGTTTGAACTTGGTGAGTCTTAACTTTTTTTTTGTCCCAAATTGTTCTACAAGACTTTGGATAAGGTTCATATCATAGGAACTGATTGAAAATAACCTATAGCCGTTAAAAGTATTATGCCGACAATAGGAAAAGAGAATTATAGTTGAAGAAGGTGATAAAGTGTATTTACAAATTTCACCGATGAAATGGTTGATGAGATTTGACAAGAAAGGGAAGTAGAGTCCTCATTAGAAGGGTCCCTTTGAAAATTTGCAAAGATTTGGCAAGGTTTCATACGAGTTAAGATACGTTGTGAAGTAGTTTCAGTTTATCAGGTCTTCCATGTATTCATGCTTAACAATTGTATCGGGGATCCCATGTCCAGTCTTTCTATTAAAGGTCTAGGTATTAAACCCTTTACTTGTCTATACTCTCAAGAAAAAGTGTGTCCTCATATATCCAAAGGATAATTCATATCTTCTTAGTTTACATTTGTTAAGACTTATTATGTATTTTCTTAAAATGTAAAGGGGTCTGCCCTTTAGTTATTTATATCGTGCCTTTAAGTTGACTTATAACTATAAGATTTTCTAAGTATTATAAGGAATTCCTTTTTATATTAACTGTTGTGATAAGTTTTAATTTTGCACTACTTTTCATTTCTTATGTATTGTACGATTGTTAAGGACTTGTACAAGACCCAAAAGGGACAATTATGTCCGGTCATGATCCAATGGTTTTCCTTAACTTCTAGAGGTACTTTCAAGTCGTAAAAAGACGATTATTGTATATGCTAATATATGACCTTTGTTGTAATGAAATAAGGGCTATGCTCGAATGTTGTATTCGACTTAAATCATTTAAATGTGAGACAATTTCCTAAAAGAATTTCTTCTTATACTATGTATGAGAAATAAAAGTAGAAGCCTATATAGTTCTTCCTGTGCGAGGAGTTTATGTAAACCTCAATGTAGACATTGATGAAAAGATTTTAATTTTTAACAGTTTCACCAATGATATGTAACGACGAACGCAAAGAAGTTTGTCTTAGTCCTCTTCAAGGATGACAACACTAGTTAGTTCTAGGGGGTGCTCCCTAGATGTGACAAACTTTGCATCTGACAATCAGGTTGATTATCTTTAGGATCGATGTCTCACTAAGCCACGTCTATATAGATTCCTATTCGTAATTGTGAAGCGCACCACACTTATGAATTAGAGACTATGTGATTCTTATGAAATCCTCATTTTCTTGTTATCCTATGTCGTGCCTCTAATATTTTTTTTGATGTGTTGTTTTCACCTAAACCTTTCTTGTGGTTATAGTTATGAATAGTCAAAGAGCAGCTATTGCTAATGCGGGGGCTCATGACAACCAAGCTCTTGTGCAAGACAATCAAGTCCCTCCACTTGAGAGTTTTCGATTGGTGATTATGTATCGGTTGTTCCTCCATGATGACCGATGTATAGATAAGGAAATCTTTTCACAATTTGGACAAAGCCATGACATCACAAGCTAATGTCGTCACTTCTCAAGTCCAAGCAATGACGACACAAGTGAATAGGGAAATTGGACCACGAGTGCCTCAACATGCTAGCACTTAGGTATCTTGTTTGAGAGACTTTACTAAGATGAACCCTCCTATGTTATATGGGTCATGGGAGGATAAAGACCTTCAATATCTTCCAGGTGAAGTCTATAAGATCCTATTTGCTATGGCGGTTACTAAGTGTGAAAAGCCTGAGTTGGCCGCTTATAAACTAAAAGATTTGGTGCAAACTTGGTACACTAAATAGATAGATATTAAGGTGCTAAGAGGTTGTCAAGCGACTGTGAAGATCTACAAGAGAGGTTTTCTTGATCGGTTGTTTACTACAGAGTTGAGGGAAGCTAAGGTTGAATAATTAATCACATTTAATCAAGGAGGTGTGAGTGTACTTTACTACTCCTTAGAGTTCACTAAATTGTCTAAGTATGATACATCCTTGGTATGTAACCCAAGGGATGAGACAAGTCATTTTCCAATGTTAATATCTAATGACTTTGTGAAAGAATGGTGTTGTTCTATGCTTTATGACGATATGAATATTTCTCGTCTAATGTTTCATGATCAACAAGAGGAAGAGAGTAGGTTAAGGCGGAAAAATAGAGAGGCCAAGAAGGCCAAGTCCTTTGAATGTGGTTCTTCAAAGGGGAAAGTTGGGAATTCAAGATACGCCTATATTCAAGAAGATGTTCTCCAATAAATTTTCTTCCAAAATTTAGCAAGGATCATGATTATAGGGTGTGTAACCCTAAGTCTATAAAGGTAAGAGGTACTATTTCACCAAGCAAAAAGCTTACATGTGGAAAGTGTGGGAAGAAGCAATGGTGTAAGACCCCCAAAAAATGGGTTTAGGTGTCTAGAACCTAAATTCGTATTTTGTTGTTTTGAAGTCATAAAATGAGTTCTAAGGTTGTAAAAAAGGCAATTTCTAAAGATATAGGTGATTTAGAGGTCAAACTTTAATGGACAACCAAGGCATTCGACGACTAGTCACCAACAGAACTTAGGTGTTTTTATTTGATTTTATGTGTGTCACTGTCTTATGAAGTCATTTTATGTGTAATAATGAAGTTTGTATACAGTATGTTAATTTTCATGAAGTTCAGAGGTTAAGCGTCCAACAACAACCATGATGTTAAAAAGTTAGCCCTTGAGATGTGAATGTGTGACTTGTGTGTGCCTAGCATGCGTGAAGGTGTTGTGAGTTTTTTTTTTGGGTGAAAATTATAAGGAAGGTACTTCACATGTTAAGGTATATATATATGTCGGAAACGCCCGTGTACGACTCCCTAAGGGCCACAAAAAGCCCTCAAGGAAGACCCAGAGGTTGTTTATACACTGCCTTGACGGTGTCAATCGACGGAGCGAAGGGATGCCTTGTCAGTCGCCTTACGCCCCGCCAATGGGGGGGATAGGGGACCATCTTCCAACACATAGCCTAGTGAAGGCTCAAGTAAATTAGAAATCCCCAGACCCAAACAACGACCTATTGTATGGTCCATCGATAGACCTACTTGGCATCATTTGAGACGGTGGATGCAGGCCGCAATTAACTGCCATGACCCTATCTAATAATTAGGTGTATGGGAAATTGACCATACGTCCTAACCTGACCATAGTGGGTTTTTTTGGTTATTTTTCGATGTATTTAACTTATTAAAAATGGGACTAGCCCATTTATAATTCATTGTTCTAAGTATATGTGAAGGTTAAGTTTTGTATGCTTTGATGATGTGATGACCTTTATGGCTATATATGGTATCTATGTGAAATGTCATGTTATCTTGAGAAATTTGTGTCATGATACGGTTAAAGCATGTTAGAAATAATAATACTTTAATTGAGCTTCAGTTTTTTATTGTAGGTTGTTTTATGACTTGGGATAATGATAGTCTTATAATATGGTTTAGACCTGAAATGCATTAGGAAGTGTCATAGATGGCCATTGATGCATGTTGCCTATATATGTATGTTTAATAGTTCAATGTTGCCTTATATATGTGTAATGGTTGAAATGTTGCCATTTGTGTATGTGTGCAGCTTTATGGTTTCCTTTGCATGGATTGGTCTTTTTGCATAGGCTTGGTCCTAGAAGTGAAGGTAATTTGCTTACTTTTTAGGGTGATGATGTGGGTTTTATTGACATAAAAGTTATGTTACTCTATTGTTGAAATATAAAAAAAGAGAACATGGCTATGTCTCCTCTATTGTTTTCCCCTATTGTTGTATGAACTTTGATGCTCATGGTATAGTTGAGTACTTATGTGGTTGGGTAGTATGAACTAACTTATGTGATATGGATTTCCTTTGGGTGTTAGGCCTAGAGGAATGATGATAGCTGAGTCAAGCTGCTCTTAAATGTGTTTACCCTTAGTGGGGGATGGTGATGTGATTAGTAAGGTTGTAGATATTCCTATCTTTTCCTTCTATTTTTATTTGATCTTGAGAGTAAAGATTTCTTAGAGGTTCTTCATTATAGGAGTCTTGCATAAAAGTATGAGTTGCATGTTCTCCATATGTTATATATGTCTTAGTTAACACTATGTTATGCATGTTTTGAAGATTCTAAATTGCATGAAAAAGTATTTTTGATCAAATACATGTTTTCTCATGTTGATTGTGCATATTGATATGATAGCTGTGCATTTAACTTTATGAGATAGGATAAGGAACATGGTTGTTGTCACTTTTGACTTGTAATGTTTAGCCTTATAAGAAAAAATTGAGCTTTATTAAAAATGAAAATGATGAGTATCTTGAAGATTATTTGACTTATGATTTGAAAACATGATTATAGGCTCACTCTTAAAAAATGAAGTCATGTTTAGCTATTGTCGTTGTGTGGCCTATAAATTTTAATATTTTTTTTAGAAATGATGAATGTTTATGAAAACTAGTGTTATGCTAGGAATTGAAGTTTTTCGAAATTATTTCCTATTGTTGTTTAGGTGTGTGGTGTGAATTACGATTGGAACTTCACCAGGAAGAAATTTTTAGCATGTTTAGGTTAGAAGTTGAGAAGTTCTCATTTTTAAAGTAAATGGACATTTGTGTATTTCTTGCCTATGAACTCATGAGGCATGTAAGTGTAGTAAGGAGAAGGACATTCCTCCATGGACACAACTAACCATGGTATGGATGAGAATGATCCTTATGGAATTATGCCTAAGTACTAAGAACCCCTTGTCAACCGATTTTACTCAAGTCTATGTCCATTGAAGTATGAGTGCCTAATTTCTTCTGGAGTGATGTTAAATCTTCCTAAGTGTGTCTTAAATATGGGTGTATAATGAGCTCTTAATAAATTTGAATGTAAAGAACACATTATGATTAGGAGAAAGATGTTCTTCCTATGAACATCAGTGATGTCTTGTGTTTGATGTATTTTGAAAGTGAGTGAATAAAAGTTTGTGCTTGCTTGTGTTGCATTTAGTGATAAGTGAATTGGAGGCTAGTGTTCCTTGTAATGTGGTGCATTGACTTCTACGTGATGATGTTGTGAATGTTGTAAGCTTCTATATGATTCATTGAAGTCCTTGTTGTGTTTAAAGTGTTCCAAGTGTCATTCGAGGACGAATATTCCCAAGTAAGGGATATTGTAAGACCTCCAAAAAATAAGTATACGTGTCTGGAGTATAAAGTTCGTGTCTTGATGTTTTGATGTCCTAAAATGGGTTCTAAGGTTTTAATGAGGCAGTGTCTAAATATTAAGGTGATTGGAAAGGCAAATTTCAAGAGACGACCAAGACGTTCGATGACTAATCATCAAGTTACCTTAGTTGATTTTATGTTCATATATATGTGTAATTGGATTATGAAATTTCTATATGAGTAATAGTAATTTTCATAGGCATTATGTTAAGTTTAATGAAGTTCAAAGGTTAAACATCCAAGAACGTCCAAGACATTCAAAAGTTAGCCCTTGAGACGTACATGTGTGACTTGAGTTGTCCTAACATTTTTGAAGGTATTGTGAGTGTTTGTTTTGGGTGAAACGGATTTGGAAGGTCCTTAAAATGATAAGGTATATATATAAGTTTGAAATTCCGGATACTATACTCAAAAGGCCACGCAAAAGGCCCTCAAGGAGGACCCAAATGTTGTCGAGACACAAGGCAGTGTCAATCGAAGGAGCCAAGCGACGCCTCATCAATTGTCATACGCCCTTCGATGGGGCGCGTCATCTAAGACACAGCCTGGTGAATGCTCAAGTCAATTGTCGAGCCCCAAACCCAAACGACGGCCTACTGTACGGTCCGTCGATTGACCTACTGGGCATCGTTTGAGATCTTCTGATGCAGGCTGCAATTAACTATGATGCACATTGTCTCATTTTGGGGTGATGGTAAATTCACCCAACGTCCTAACCTTCACCCAGTTTTTTATTTGGTTATTTTTTGGTGTATTAACTTATTAAAAACGTGACTAGCCCATTCCCAACTCATTCTTCAAATTAAACCCTTCCCTCTCAAAAAGAAACCTCTCTAGAATTCACCATTGAAGGTGAAGCTCAAGAACAACCATGGTGAAGGATTCTCATGATTCCTTCATCATTTTTAGTGGTTTTATTCTACAATGAGGTATTGTGTTTCTTTATCTCTAGTTAAATGTCCATCTAGATAGTTATTCTCAATGTTTTTAAAGAGAAAATATGATCAAACTTCTTTTTCTTAAATCAAGCCATGTGTTCTTTCTCAAATTAAATTCAAAAGTGTTATTATGTTGAATTATGGATTATATACTGTTTATAATGATATTTTATTTCAAATTACATGATGAACGCTTGGTCTTTTTCAAGTACACGGTATAGCCTATGTGTGGGCTTTGTGATCTTGAATATATGTTGATTGAATTATAATTCTATTATGTTTAATTGCTTATATCTACTGCCTAGGATGTATATAGCTTATGAATTATGTGCAGTGGATCCAATGTGGATCAAGCCTTGAATATTAGGTAGTATTGATTCATGTCCTCATATCTTTTATAGATTGCTAATGTAAGTCAACATATCTCGATTCTAGGGAAATTGAAGTATGATTTAGTTTATGTTGTTATATCTTTAGCTACCGCCCTACATTTATATTGCTGACGAATTATGATTGATGATCAAGGCAAGGGAAATTGGTGAGTGGTTTATGTATCTCTACTTTCTAGTCAATTGGTAATGTATTGTACTTGTTAGTAGCATGATCATGTAGTGTTTTATGCATGATTTCGTCCATGTCAATGTAAATTTAGTCACTTACATATAATTGAATTGTTAATGAAAGATGAGTATTGATCAATGATGATCCAAGGTTAATGCATTGGTAAGAATTGTTCTACTCCTCTACTTCTCTATGGAATTATTTGTTGCGTTGGCCTTGTCTGGCATTGTGTGGTATGGTCCACTTATGGTGGCGGTGTTTACTTTATTGGCATTATAAATGTGTTAACTGTGGCCTTGAAGTAAACTTGATGTTATATGAGTGTGTGGCTATCAAGATCACACCATGTGAAGCCGATTCCTAGTTTACTAGTCTAGTTATTATCTAGGTTGTATTTCTAATGTAATGAGAATGTTAATGGATATGTTAGGGATAGATTAGTAGTTGTATTCGATGACTTGTGATTATTGATGTCCCCTACTTATGTACCCCTATATGAATGTGTGATCAGCTATGAATAGGAGTCTTAAGTGTAATATGAATTTATCTTGTTTCTTATACCAAATTGTATTGTGTGGTCTTTTTATGAAAGGTGCATTGTGGTCTTAAGAGGGTGGCTGCCTCAATGTGTAGTGATAGCCATTATGTGTTCATGTTGACTAATGTACACACACTCACACATTATGCATGCTGACAAGTAGTAAAGGTTCATAGTTTCTAATGAATGGTTATTCTTATATGCACTTGTGTTTATTTCTATGCATATAATGTATAGGTTTATGAAGCATGTTACGTACTCCCTTAACAAGGATGACTAGATAGGTGTACTAGTATGGGCAAGGATATTGGACTTTGTCTATGAATAGCACATGTGTTCCTTTATCACATCCGGGGATCACCTCCAAGAAGTAACATGCCGTACTTGACCTCTCGGAGCTCTTATACAAGCCCATAGATATCATTAATTTAATTATCATAGGTAAATTTAGAGGAAAATTTAAGACCTTCTTAGCATATCATATGCTAAAACATTACTTCATATATATAAAAAATATTATAATACATAGTTTAAGACTCTAGTCTCTTTTGCCATCCTAGACTCATCAACATCATAAGAATACATTAGGGACACGACACTTATAACATAATATATAACTATATAATATTAAAGAACATTACATTAAACCATATGTACGGAATCCCTAGAATTAAGGACCTCTTTCCTTGACTTGGAATCATATATATCGCTCCTCATAATGTAAATACATCCCTTAAGCATCTGTAACCTAAAATATGTGTAAAAAGTAGAGAAGAATGGAGTTAGTAGAAGAAGCACTAAGTATGACAACCATGCAAAAATATGCATTAAAGAGAGACATTTTACTTGAAAACCATACATTATTCCTTTTTGTCAAATCTTTATAAAACCTTAACACAATATAATTTATATCATTTACATACTTCATATAGACATATATTCAAAGTTATCATATCAAATCACATGTAGAATTTAAGCCACATATTTGAGCATTTTATAGTAAACTTGTCACACATTACAGTGAACTACTTTACTTTTACAGTGAACTTCGTTCATTAAACTTCATAACTTTCCCATGTAATACTATTAGTGATACTTGCTTCAATGCATGAAGAATTTCTATGCACTTGAACCTCGGGTAGGGGACTAATCTGGAATGAAAGCCCTGGTAAGTCTTAATTCTTATAGTTGCTTGGTTGTGTTGTAATATGAGTTTATATGGTTTTGTATTTCATATGTTCATGCCTTCTTGATAAATTTCTTAAAGGATAAATTATTGAAATTTCATGCATGTTTCACGGTGTGAATTTTGGGACTCACTATAAAATTTTCAAAGTTAGAAAAAAAATTGTTTTTCCATGATTTTTGGTTTAAATGTGTTTAAAATGATTTATATTAGCATGTTTTAATGTTGTATAAGGTAGTTCCTCCATAAATGAAGAATGAGAATGTGTGTTGAAGTGTGGAAATTATTTCCAAAAGTTGTCTGTGTTGCCTAGCAAAATGCATGTCAATGTGCAGTTGGTGTTCCTTGTAAGTTTTGTGCAATGGATATGAACGTTTTGATGTTTATTTGATATTTTATATGATGCTAATTGAGTCCTTGATGTACTTAAAAGAGTTTAGTGTCATTCGAACACGAATGCTGTTCCAAGTGGGGGAGAATGTAACACCCTAAAATGAACTAAGGTGAACTAGAGATTCGTAAATGTTTCATGAGTTAATTTTGTGTTAAAATGGTTAATAATTATGTCCTTAGTAAGTGTATGAAGTTTGGTGACGTTTGGAGGTCAAACGTCCATGACGTTCGGAAGGTATGCCTTAGAAAGTGCTTATGTTCCTTCATGTGTTTTAGCAAGTTTTACGTGTTTGTTTTGATAAAAATTGATGTGGGATGTTACTAAGACCTAAACTACTATGTGTAGGGGTTTAACGTCCAAGTACGACCCCTAATAGGACCCACAAGGGGCCCTAGAAAAGGACCCCATCCCTTTGGCAGGATGCTGCCAAGCAGTGAAAAACGACGGCTACAAGGGATGGACCGTTGGTCAAACAACAGCCCGTCAACCTTGGGAGTCGATCGGCCCTGCAAGGCTAGCAAATCTTGCACAATATAGAGCCTCAACCCCAATGAAAGGACCCTATCTAAGGGGCGTCGACTGGGCAATTGTCCATCTATGAAGGGGAGTCGATGGTGCTTGCATAAAGCTATCAAAAATTTGCCTTGGCTTGGGGTGTTTGGTAAAATTACCCCAAGTCTTTTATGAACCATGGATGAATATTTAGGGTCTTTTAGGTATATTAAGAGGGTTCAACACTAAGACCTAATATTAGACTTCATTTTCAAAAACCTAAAACCCTCTCTCAAGAAAGACTCTCTAAAACCTCTTGGAAGCTTGAACTCAAAGGAAGGGCTTGGAGGGTTGGTTGTGGTCGTGCTCTTCATCAAAAATTAGTGTGTTTCCTTATCATTGAGGTATGGTAGTCATCATTGAACCTTCTTTCTTTCAAGGAGTCACTTCAAAGAGATTTCTAAAAGGGTTTAAAATATCAAACTTCTTTATTCCTTGACTCTAAATTTGGGTCTTTGTATGAAAACGTTTTATTGATTAAAATGAGTTTTTCTTAGTATTAAATGATGATTTTAATGTCAAAACCCCAATGAAAACATGTTTATGCAACTTTTAACTTATGAAATAGGTTTAATAAGCACGATTAGTAAATATTAGGGTTATGGTTAAAATGTAGTTTAGCTACTTCCCTAAGGGATATTTTATGATAAATTGTTGGGTAAATATTGAATAGTTCAAAGCTTGGATGAATGGTAAGTTGGCCTCATTGTTTAACTCTTATTACGAAATGCTCTTGAATGGTATGGTCCACCTTTAGTGGCGGTGTTTACTTGAATATATGAATGTGAATTTACATGTGTATTGTGAATAACTCCATGAAGGCATATTATGTTAAATAAGATTATAATGATTTTGTCTTGTTAATGTGCTTTATGAAGCTTGTTATGTGAAGTATGCTAGAGATTATGTCTAAATGAACTATATGTTTATGTGAAGCATGTTAAGATATGTAATATGATGAATGAAGGTGTAAGCATGTATAGAAGTCAATGTTATAAACATGATGATTATGTGAAAGGTGAGTTCACATGTACACACACACTCACAGTTTGAGTGAATGAATGAATGAATGAATGAATGAAGTTAAAGAATGTGCATAAAAAAGGGATTTTTGAGGTGAACACTCATTGTGAATTGAAATAAAGTGTTTAGTAGCAACCTTACTGTTCCCAAGAGCTTTCTAAGATAGATTGGAGGTTGGATACCCATTATGAGTTGAGAGTACCCTTCGTGAGTTTAGATATGGTGCTAATTAGCTATCGTTTGACCTAAAGTAATGAATGTTTAAGACTCCGTGGGGGAGTTATGCTTAGCACCGAGGATTTGAAGAAAGGGTGGGTGCACATTGTGAGAAGAGATGTTGTACCCAATGTACCTCTTGAATTAGTACTCCTCGTAAGTAGAGAGTGAGTTACTTAGTAGCAATCTCCTTATCCCTTAACTATGTGCCCACATAGGTGTAGCTATTGGATAAGCCATGTAAAAGCTAAAAGAATGACCCCACCCTAGGAAAGTTGGGAACTCTCATCCGATAAGGGCAGCATTGGGATTCCATGTCTAGCTCTCATGGTCTATGTCGGTTAAAGCTATCCCCTACAAAATAATGAATGAACTAAATCTCCTAAAAGAACGTAGTAGGTGGTGGTATGGGACGTTATCTATCCATTGCACTAAGTAGAACTTCCAAAAAATGAGTCTTGGTGTGTTTATATGAAGTGTATGAACTAAGTCTCCTAAAAAAATGTACTACTTAAGGTACGTGGTGGTATGGGATGCTATCTATCCATTGCACTAAGTAGACCTTCCGAAAGGAGAGTCTTGGTATGTTTTATACTAAGTGTGTTAATGAGATATCATGTGTTGTAAATGAAGTTAGATGACTTAAGGTCTAATGTTAAGGAAGCATGTTAAAGTTAAGTATTGTGTAATGAAGTTATGAATGACTAATGTAGTGTGCTTAATCGAAGGGAACCCTCAAGGAGCACTAAGGGAGAGTAGTAGTATGGATGTTACTCTCACATTGCACTTAGTGTAACTTACAAGTCCTATTGAACAAGGGCACTTACATGAAGTCCTTCATGTATGATTGCTCTTATAATGTCTAGTCTAGAGTGTGGACTTGTTTCTCGTACGAGGTAAGCGTATGGTTGGTAGTCTTAAGGGTCACTTAGGAGTGTATTAAAGGGGGTGTATAGGTGGTTCTTTCATATTCTACCTTAGTGAATCTTAGGATAACTTGGTTAGGGAAACTTTGAAGGAAAGAGTTCACTGTAATGTAAAATGTGTTCACTGTAAAGTTGTATGGTTTATTGAAAAAAATTTGTTTTGGTTCTGAAAATATGTTTATCTTTTATCATGTGCTAAATGATGATTCTTACACTATTTTAATACTATGTTCATGAAGGTTTTACTTATTTGGCATGAAAGTTTTATTTATACTAAAATGTCCCTTTTTGCATGTTTTTGCATAGGTCATACTTAGTAAATTATTTTGTACTAACCCCATACTTTTCTATACGTAATAAGTATAGGTTGAAGGCAAGTTGAAGACTAGAAGGCAAGCTTGGGAATCGACTCTCTCAAGACTAAGTATATCCTCATATATTCGAGGGCATAGTTATATTTCATAGTTTTTAGCATTAAAACTTATTATGTATTTTCATTTAATGTAAAGGGTCATGTCTTTACGATATTTATGTATTTTAGTTGGCTTGTGAAGACGAGATCACTCCTTAGCTTTTATGAAAGATGTTTCCTTTTTAATTTATTCGTGAAAAGTTTTAATTCAGCACTACTTTTCATGTCATATGTAATGAATGATAACTAAGGCTTGTACAAGACCTCTGAAAGGTTAAGTACGCAATTGTTCCGACCTAAGGGTTGCCCCCTTCTTCTAGGGGGTACTTTCGGGTGTTATGTGATTTTTTACAACAAAGGTTATATATATATATATATATATATATATATATATATATATATATATATATATATATATATATATATATATTTGTCACAGATATCATATTTCTTCCTTTCCAACATAATTGACACTTGTTCCAACAAAATAAAAATAATAATATCATTAATATTAATATCATCAGCAAAATGAACTCTTCACCAATTATATTTTACAACTTATCAACAAAAAGGTAATTCATATTGGTATACATAACCATCAAAACTGTATCTAATCAACGATGGTAACCACAACACTTTCATCTATGAAGTTTGATTTTTTAGGTCTAGGCCTCTATGAATATTCATTTGTTACTAACATAGTCACTCTGAGCGTTTAAAAATTCATAATTTTATAGGATTGAAGCATATCTCATATAAAGGGTTTCAGAAATAATTCCATAAAATGGTACTTGTAATTCATCACTCAAAAACACATCGTATACAGCAACAAAAAGTCAACAATCTCTGCATGGTATATCATCAATTAAACAACATAATAAACCTAATAACATCACATTTCAATAGTGGTTAAACAAAAAAACCATGTGTTACTTACAAATTATTATTGCTTTTTTGTTAGGCAATATCAGTAACATGTATGACTTCGAATGGGTGAGATTTGTTCTTTCCTTGGTAAGATTCAAGAACTGACCAATTGGTTTGTTCTTTTTGCTCAAAAAATCGCTGGATCGAAGATACTTTGACAACATATAGACAAATTTTGAATCTCAACGTATAATTTTTATTTAGTCCTAGATGAGGACATCGAATCATACACATTTATGCATCATTCCTTCAATATAACGAATGTCAAGCCCTAATGAAACTCCCCATTACAATTTACAGAGACATAAACCTCATATGTGAAATGCCAACACAGTCCAGTAGGTATACCAAACCCTTTGATAATGTCAACGATTTTATACTCATTTTTAGGAACAGCATTGACATTGTCAATGTATGTCTTGGAAAAAAAATTAATTAGTAGTGGTATGTCGATATTTCGAATGACTCTATTTCTTTGACTTCTTTTGCAAATAGTATATAATGACATTCACATGCTACACAGATGCATCAGCAAATGTGTTTTTGTATCAATTATTTGTATGTATTCATGTTTTAATCAAAATATAAAATTGGGCATTAATTTACCTCATTAGTCCATCACCTATTTGATTGAGACATTACGTAGAACCAGTCCTTCTTTGAAAATGTAACTATAAAATCACGTTGTATGAATTCAAGATTCGAGAAATTTGCTAAGTTGTGATCGTCCTTGTCTCTTCTGCAATTATGTAATCATTATAAATAATTATTTAGTGGACAGCAAAAAGAAATATTAATAATAGTTGAACAATTTCACTTTTTTGTATGATGCTTGTAAAGATCCTCATTTATTCATTGGGAGAAAGATGACATTAGTTCAGTTGAACCCTCGCTGTCAATGTTCAAACCTTCAAATGAATATTGTTGCTTCACATCACAACTGACGACTTTCTTCTCTTTCTTTCTCTTTCTTTCTCTTTAGCTTTCTCTTTCTCTTTCTCCTTCTCCTTCTCCTTCCCCTTCTCTTTCTCCTTGCCTTTTTGGTTTGAGTGTGATATTGTGATTGGGAAATAGATTTTTTCAACCTACTACACTTCAAAGGCTATAAAATCTTCTTGGGTATATGGAAATCAATTTTGTAAGTCATTTAATATTAATGAGTTCTTTAGCATGACTAATAAAATAATCATGTTGCTACTCACATTCTTCGCGTAGACAAAAAGAGCATTTGATATTAGAAGATGAATCAACACCTACAATAGATTGAGTTGTTGTCATAGATGAAGCTTCTTGTGTCATTTGATCTACAAGATAAATAAAAAAAAGGTTGGGAGCTTACAATTGATTATAAAATAATAATGGGTAGAAATTTATACTTATGTTGACACAAATGAATATTTTTTGCCACAGATGTACATTTTACTGCCACAGATGTACCTTTTGTTGCCACAAAAAATCTTCTGTTTTTCGTTGTCCTTACACATAGGTGACATATTCCAATATATGACAATTTTGTTGGAATATGTACCAATATCACTAAAATGTTGCAACATACGGCACATCTTTCAATAATTCTAAAATCATATGAAAAAAAATGGTCACAAAAAGAACAACAAAAAATGACTTTTCACTGAATGTTAACAATACATTTACATTTTCTCAAAATTAGGGCTTTTTGAGCTTTTTGATTTTCTTTCAAAAACAATAAAAATAAGTACCATTACATCATTATTCAGTTTTCACATTTATAGGACGACTTATTGTTCATTAACACAAGAAAAAATTTAGTATTGTTCGAAAATTGTAAAATCTTTCAAAAAATCACTTACCCATTTAAAGTCGAACACGATCTTCAATTCAAAAAGATGAGAGAGTCCGACCGGAGATGAAGAGGAAGATATAATAATGGTGAGAATATTTGTTTTGATAGTCGGATTTCTGAATTTTCTAAGGAAGAGAAAGAAGATAGAGAGAACATCAGGAGAAGAAAAGACAATTATATCTTCTCTTTTTTTAAAATGGTTGGATAGAATTATAAAAGTTGAAAAATGTAGTATTCTTTTGTATTTTATAAAAAATTAAAAAGTTTTGAAAATGTTAACTTGATCCCAAATTTACTTAATTACATTTAAATCACACCGATAAATTATATAATTTCTTGAACATATGATTTAGTTTTTCATAAATAATTATAAATATTTTATACCTTTTATTCATTAGTGTGGTTCAAGTGTGCCTCTTTCCCATGCATTACAACACTATTATCTTCTATTACTCAAAGTATCAAGACCCAAAAGTTAAGGCTTTGAAACGGTGTGTACGTCGAAAGAAATAGACATATTTACTTATTTTAAAAAGACTGCAAATGTTCATTATAACCATTTAAAAAGAATATTAAGATAAGAGTGGTCCATAGTAAATGTAAGATAATTACCTCACTTGCTCCTTCAATATTGAACCTTTATTATGAGGTTTTGAAATCACAAAGGACGACAGCCCCCAATACGAAAAAACAATGCGAGAAAAAGGATGTTATGAATCTTGGTACTCTACTCTAACAATAGTAATATTCTTTTGGAATATATAACTAATAAAACTCTCAACATATTTGTTCATCTTCGACAAAAAGGCATTTGCTCTTTCCTAGCAAACTGCCACCACTCAGACATCAACCATAATAAAATTACTATATGGATCAGATCAGTTGTTATTAATGTCATTCCAGATTACGATCCCCTTTTCCCATTCAAAAGAAACAAATAGCAACACAAAGTGAATTATATAAACTGCCATTACTCTTTTGAGGTCTACTTCACACGAAAATTTTATTATGTGCGGAATACAACTTCTATCAGTTGTATGAGACTCATTTGGCTACCAAATGTTAATGGAACCAACATTCCACTTTCATTTCATTTCCTTTTCTCTTTTATTTTAACCTTTTCTTTTTTACTTTTACTTTCTCCTCCCAATTCTTTCTTGCCTTTTTCTATTTGTTATTAGCATTTAACATAATTTTATTTTTGTATTGATTTTTTTGCCATCCAACATCTGCATTAAAATTAAAATATTTAAAATTTAAAATCGTGTAAGGTTTTATTCAAAGAGATAAACAATCTATCAAGAATTTTTTTTTCATATTCAAAATTTGAACTAGAGACTTTTAATTAAGTAAGAAATATTATCATCCTCTACTCCATCATATGTTCGAGGAAAAACCACAATGGGTGCGTAAAAATATTTAAATATAACTTTTTGGATGAGTTTTAAGAAATTGAAGAAAGTGCAACCGCAGAAAATAATAATTGTAAAATCAACTTTTTGTTTTTTCATTTATTTTGCAATTTTATTTTTTTAATAATATCAAAAGCGCATTTTACATATATATAAAACTCATAGACTTTCTTCAATTCCTTAAAACTCATTAAAAATTAAATTTGAATTTTCGACACGCCCAACTTGATTATTCCTCAAATAAATGATGGGATCAAATGATGTCGTTTCTTGCTTAACTAAAGGTCTTGATTTCAAGCTTTGAATACGAAAAATTCTTGTAGACAAAGAATCTTTTCGAACAAAGTCTTAAACAATACGAATCTAAAATAATCGAATTTTAATAGAAATATTAAATGAAAAATAAAAAACAAAAATAAATACCACACAAAAAAATAGTAGAAAAAAAAGGGCTAAAAATGAAAGAGAGATAACATGTAATGAAATGAAAGTGGAATGTAATATCATTAACATGTAACAGCCAAACAAGACCTCATACAACTGACAGTAATTGTATCTCGCCCATAATAAAAAATTTCCTACTTCACAACAATAGAACAATTACAAGATTTGTCAACTATGTTGATGAGGATAGTTATCAAATAAACTATAACCCCGTTTGAATTGGCTTTAAAAAATAATTTTTAAGTCAAAAAAAAGTTAAACTGAAATGAGATCATTGTCCGATCTTTGTCGCGGAATCCCCAAATGTGCATCTTCGAGTGTTTCAGCCGATCCTTTTAAGTCAAAAAAATAATAAGTAGGGGAGACTTATTTTGAATTATTTTTTACCTTGTCAAACACTTCGTAACTTATTTTAAGTCTTTTTTGACTTATTTTAAGTTACTTTTTATATTTGTCAAACACTTCCAGACGTCAAAAATTGACTTAAAAATAGGTTTGACCAACTTTTATGTCAATCCAAACAAGCACTAAATGTTCAAACTTCTTTTCCCTTCTAGAAGGAATGCAAATTGCCCGGGGATGAAACAATTGTCTTTACTTCAATATCCTCAGCTATTGGTTATTCGATCTCATTCTACCCAGAATACATAGCCACAACAAGCAAAACTTCTACCATTGTACATATAGACTTTCTTTTAAACATTTTCCTCTCCTATGTTGGATCTTTGCTGATGAAGACATCACCTTCAAGCTCAATAGGAAGGACAAATCATAAAAGACCACACCAACACTTACAGTCTTATTATCCAAACCTGTTGTTTTAACACAACACACTCTCACTAAAGCATAATGAAGGGATCAAGGTTCAGTTTCAGTGCCCAACGATAGGGAAGTCCTTTTTATATGACCCAAAGAGGTGCTTTTTCAGCAGATGCACTAAAATCTACTTCAACGAGAGTGAGTACACTTTCTTGGCAATCTTTAGTACGTCCAAAGGCAATTATGCATGGAAAAATAAACAGGCACATTATGCAATATGTTGCTTAACAGGCACCATGCTGCTCTGCACTTATTTGATAAAATCAACAAGGATACAAGAAGTGACAAATTTCATGTCAAACAAACTTTATCTAAAGTACTCACAAATTCACACTCCATTTAAAGTAGAAGATTTATACACTTTCTCTTAACGCTTCAATTGTCTTGCTTGTAATGAACACTGCATTTCCACAGAATACCAATGTCCAATTCCATTTCACTTCAATCTTGGGATTGCACACACAGAAGCCCCACATAAATCCTTTGATTACAAATGTGAACTAGAAACTGATAAACCTGTCTGAAAATCCCACCCACCCACCCAAAAAAAGAAGCTAAAACCTATCATTGAAATATTACACTCCACGCACAAAAAGATCAAAGACTTGGTTCCCAAAATTAGACCCTTATAACAACTGAAAAGTCATTCGGTAGCAAGCGACAAAGATAATTTATTTATTAGATGCTTCCAAATAGAAACATGCATTCAGCATCAAATGGCATATATTCTAAATGGAAATAGTCCCTTTCAAAGGTGAAAATTCAGATTGGCGCAGAGACTGGCTTCAAAAGGAAGTGAAACAAACATTCAAAAAACAAATCACATATGTTGCAGATAGAGAAATAAGGTTTAATATCACTAGGATTAGATACACAGATGTTCACTGTGGATACCTGTTAAAAGTGAATTCAGAATGGTGCAGAGACTGAACACAGAACTGCTTTATCAAATCCAACCATTTACTATTCACATGTCGAAGCACTGTCCAAACTATGTCTTGTTTAACCTTTCTACAACACCTTAAATACAAAATTTCAGAAACTGAACAGGTAGCTGCTTATCTTAAGCCAAAATGTGCAGTTTTGGAGTCCCTTCAGGGACATCTGACAACATAAGTGCATCTTTTGTTGGAAGCGCATTGTTCAATATCATATGCTGAAGTACTCTTCTAATTGTGTCTTGTTTAGCCTTTCTACAATAACTGAAAACAAATTATACATTACCATCTTCATTTTTTTCTTATCACAGCTCCAGCTTTAAAAATAAAACACAATGAGAGGAGAAAAAGAGAGACAAATGTGTGATGGTAGTTGCTGGCATTTGATTTTCAGATTAGCAGTCAAAGGACTGCCTACATTTGCACTTGAGGGAGTGCATACTAGGCTGCTACTAACACTTTTGGTGCAACATTAACATTCTTGTGGAGAAATAAAGTATAAGTAGTGCGCTCCTCTTTTATCCCAAAAAAAGAATTCTAAAACATATGCAAGTACATGGATCATATAAATAAGAAGCGGTCCATGCGATTATTAACCTCTGCGGACTGCCAGGCAAATTCTTTTCCTTTTGGGATCCTTCCTCACAATTTTTCGGAAGGAGCAAAATACTTGCCAACTGGTTACATAGAACCAGTCTTAACAATTAGTAAAATATAGAGGGTTTTCTTCACATTGAGATGCAATGCAAGTTTATACTGTGAAGTCAAGTTCCTGCTTCTAATACCCGATAAGGGAACATGGATTTCCTGATATCCTTATTTTCCTTTTTCACTTTTGTCCCTTCTTCTCTTTTTCCTTCTGATACTGTTCTTCTCTTTTCTTTTCTAGAGAACAAAAGTAGGGAGGAATAATACAAAATAAGGAAAAATAGGTCAGACCGTTATATACTTCAATTAAGTGAAACTAGAAACTTCGTAATAAAGATGAATCTGTTTACATCAGTTTTTTTTAGTCAAGGCTTACATCAGTATTTATTTTAAATGGCAACTCAACAACCAAAAAGTGAACAGATTTACCAATGAATTTGGACATTCAAATTGATATTTTTATGCACCAGGTACGTGAGCCCATCATCGCCCCTGTTGGTTGGCTACTTAAGCTTCCGCCTTGTTGGTGGGGGTTCGATTCCCCACCTTGTAATCCCCTTTCCCTCTACATAATTAATAAAAAATTAAGAGAAGGGTGCTTGAGCAAAAAAGTTAGCAATCTGCTCATGCAATTCCTTCACAAGCATCCAGTTTCCACTTTCTCACCCACCTACAATTATGTCCAAAAGAACAAATATCATACTGCAAATTTACAGAGTCATTCTGCCTAAGCATTATCTAAGTTGGATAAAATACAAATACTTAGATGCTTGATCAGTTGATATACTCCATTTTACACGGTCATGAACATCCTCTGTGGATCAAAGTTTTTAGTGACACATCTAAGAATCTTATGTATATTAACCCTTATATGATAGAATATTCTATAATAATTGGAAACCAAGGGCTAAGGGATCACACCGAATTGATTGCTTGTATTGCCAATAGGCCTAAAAAGTTTCAACCAGGAGTGGCTCTAGTAAATCGGTGGCCTAAGCAAATTCAAATGGAGGCCTTAAATTTGAATATATATTTTTATAAAGTTTATTATAGTCAATAATTTTTCTTGAGACATAGTATTCATAATTTGTCAAACTTCTATCACTTCTTTACTGTTCTATATAAAAAAATTATTTTCTACAAATAATACTCGATATTATTTTAAAAAAATACTTATAACCTATTATTTTTTTAAAAAAATGAGGCCCCTCAAATTTGGGGGCCTAAGGCGAATGCTTTTTTTGCAAAGCTGTAGAGCCGCCCCTGGTTTCAATCCTTTCCAACTAACCTTTGGCAACTTTAACCTTTTATCCTCCAGTTTACATGTACGGCAAGATAGACAAATATGATTATTTTACACCTTAGCTGAGTACAGAGTCGGGCATTGGGATAATATGCATGTTGAGTTCTGCTACGACTTGTCAAATATTTCTCTTACCACAACCATATTTTAACCTATTGATGTTTTTATTATCTATTGAGATGATATACTACTTAGCATTTTAAAGAAGGAACATGTATCTAGATATAAATACGAAAGATAAATTTATCTGGCTTTTAAGGAGGAGAAATACTAATTTAGATGCCTAACGGAAGCACAAAAAGTATACCTGATTCTTCATATGCTGCTCCTTTAACACAGACAAGATGGTTAATGTGTTTGTTAGTTGACTAGGTAATTTCAGAAACGAAAAAGAAAGTTGGCATTATACAAAGCAAAATCACATATGCACAAAACGTGGTGCGATCTGACTGAACATTGAGCTCAATGGATCAATCTTACCAGTGTAAAAAATATAAGATTAAAGCAACAGGGCAAGCCACTAAGTTCTTCAATTAATGGGATATAGCATTCAATTAATGGGATATAGCATGAATTAACTTCTGTACCTCTGATTTTCCACAATACTAAGTAAAGGATCCCTCCAAATTCTCAATTGCAAAGTCTGAGGATAAAACAAATGATATAACCACACACATATTTCAGCTTGCTACCTTTATTGCACCAATATCATCAATCTTTGAGCTCTTGTGCTGCAATATTTCAGCATGCGAATACAGCAGAGTTAGAAAAAGATAAAGATAAAAGTACCAATGCAAGATCACCTATGTAACTTGTTCAGAACAATAAACTTGAAACTTTCTGGATACTTGCTTGGTTAAGTTCTTCATAAAAGTTCCCGACAAAAATATTCTGGGTTACTTTTTGAAAAAAATAAAAATACTCAGATCAAAAGATACGCAACTTCAACTTGAAAAAAAAAAAAAGATACTACATTTATCCAGACATCTTTCTTGCAAAAATGTTTCCTCAAAGATATTTCTCCAAGGAAAACACTTGAAGGAAGTTGTTCAAACACCACTTTAAAGTTTGCTAACGTACCAAAGATAAAGGAACATATGAATTCAAAATTATTCAGTTCTACCTTGCTTCTCTTGTGTTTGTGAACATCATTAAATTCCTCCTCTCCATCATGCTTCCTTTTCTGGGATCAATGAAAATATCATAATCAGTCAACACTTTCAGTACTGTGAAGTACCATTGTTGCCTCTGGCTGAAGTCCTATACTCCAGCAAAAATTGGTGATTTTCAAAAAGCATCTCAAGTAGATGGTAGATAAGCATCAATTGAACAAGAACTTACATTGGAAAGGGAAAAAAACCAAGGTTTGCAAATAGAAGTTTACAACATCAACCTAGTCTCTCTATTTCAGTACTAACACATGCTGGCATATGCTGGCAGATGCTTTAACAATGGTGCCAACTCTATTCACAAGATTTTTGTTTTGTTTTAGGTGTAGACTGGGATATGTAAATGAGGTGGAAATAGTGATACAGGTTTTAGAATCACTTTGGGGCTAGTCTTTTGTTTTTGAAATTCCCCTGCTGATATGAAATAGCTATCGCAGTTGTTGTGCTGTATCATTCGTAAAATTTTACCTTACCTTTTCAAAAAATGAGATAAACAAATTCAAAGCTCAGGTTACTGCAAATGGGTCAGAAGAGAGAGATAGCTTGAGCTGTATCAAAGCTACAGCATCAAGAAAGAGTTTATGCTGATGTCGAAGTACCTTAATAAGCTAAACATAGAGTAAACTCAACCTTTTGCCTGATTAACTAAAGAGTCAAGCAACAGAGCATTTCACAGGGTCCAGGTCGCATTTTTCAAGAAAGGTAAACTTTTATTTCCTTGACGTTTTCACCCTGCAATCCAATAAAGGCAACTGACAACAGGAAAAAATAACAAACTCGATAGAATTGTATGATCCAGTGAAATTTACGGAAGGGTAGTGTTCAGCAAAGTTCTACGATCACATGACAAAAAATTCAGCACCTTTGGACAGTTCTGCTAAGAAAAGATAATATTTAGCAAACTAATTTGAAAGAGCTGTTCTTTAAACCAGTCGTCTGAACTTCTTCATACCAAAAAAGCAGATGATATATTTAGTAAGAATCAACATATTGCACCAATTGTCTCAAGGTATTTCTAGTAGCAGACCTTCTCGTGATGTTTCTTCGAAAGATCAGCACCAGAATCATGATGAACACTTTTGTCTCTCTTTTTGTCTTTATCCTTGTCTTTACTTCGATCTTTATGACGATGTTTGTGCTTCTTATGCTCTTTGTCCTTCTCCTTGTCCTTATCTTTGTGCTTTTTATGCTTCTTCTCCTTGTCTTTCGACTCACTTTTGGATTTTCCAGCTACAGTAGGGATGCCTTTCTCAGACTAAAATACAGAAGAAGTTAAAGCATTACTTAACAAACACTTAACTAAGATGGATTCTTGTCACTTAAGTTTCAATCAGTAGATTTCTTACAGGAGGCAGATCCACTGGAGCCGCTTCACGTAGTCGAAAAGCTTCACCAAGAACATCTAGGTCAAATGGCTGGATGCGGGAACTCGTCTCTCTTGACAAGGAAGTATCCTGTATAAGCTGATCCAATTGCATCCCTTCCCCTTTCCTAATTTCTGTGTCACCCACCACATTGTGAAGATAATGGGTATCTGAAATAGACAATGGAAGTGACCTCTTGCAGAAGAACTCTTGATGAGGCAACAATTTGAAGTGACTAATAAGATCCACAGCACCTGTAAGTTCTCTGGGCCCTGGTTGTGCATTTTGACCAAACCAAAACAGTTATAAACTAAAGATCTCTTGATTAAAAATGGCAGGCATTCTAAAGATAACCATATCAGAGTCTGATGATGGATTAAAATTCAGACTCTGATGTGGCTATCTTGGTTATCAAAAAGATTACCATATCAGAGTATGAATTTCAATCCATCATCTGAGACATCAAGATATAAATCCAAGCACTTCGAGAAAACACATAAGCTTTTGTATTTAGACAAGTAAAAGAAATCCCATATTCTTTAGTAGTCCAGTAACCTCTACAACACCTCACATGTGAACAAAATATCAATTCCCTTTGCCAAGATTTAATCAATTTAGGATTATAATAGTCACAACGATCAGAAGTCAAAGAATTATAATCTGACAGCTAACACCATCCAGGTGATGAAGGAAAATGCTTGAGAATACATTGTTTTGTGATGACAAACTTTTACAAAAACTCATTCTATGATAAACAATTATGCCACATGTAAGGCCCCAGAGTTATAACATAGCATCAATAGTCCTTTTCTTTTCTCCAAAATAAACCATGAATCCATTGGATGCAGAAATCACACAAAAATGAGAAGGCAGTAAAAGATGACTTTTACATCCTGAAAGAGATAACAACCACAAAACAAGGATTGCAAGGGAAAATAAATCAGCCAGCTGCACATTTGAGCAAAAACCTGATGAAATGAAATTCATTTTACTGTAAAACAGAAGCTAGTTATGCATATAAAGACCCTCGCATTATCAAATATCTGGAGTAGTCAATATAGGGAACCATGCAAAATGACTGTAGGTTACTAGTTCTGTTTCAAAGGGAAACGCAAAATATTATAAGGGTCTTACCTCTTCCAAATCTCTTGTTATCAGGATCCATTAATTAGTAACAAGTATGTGAGTACAACATTATCTCCTGGAAAATATCAATAGGTTAGAATAGGTCCATAACTATCTTTCTAGGCAACGGTCAGAGTACAGCACTAGCACTAAAACAGAATGTATAGTATAAGCAGAAACTAAAAGATGTAAGAGTAATACTCAGACCACCACAAAGAACAAGGAAGTATTAAAAGATGGAAGATGGTCACTGCTTGCACATTTGGTGGACAATTTGGAAAGGAAGGAACTCTAGATGCTTTGAGAACAGCAGCCACATAGTGCAGAAAATCAAACTTAACCGTACTAAGCTCTTATGTTTTTGGTGAAACTAGAAACACCCTGAGGATAGGCACATTATGTTCCTGTCACAACTGTAGAATGGTTTTGCTCTCTTTAGCTCACTTGTATATATTGTTCCAGTACAACTCATGTATTGTTTTTTGTTTAATACATACATGTTACCTTCTCAAAAAGAGCTCATCAACCTTTTTCTTTACCTTGTCAAAAAATAAACTACCTGATGCCCTCATTTTGCATAAGCTTTCCTGGTCTAACAAAAGGATAAAAGAATGTGCTAAAACAAAGCTAAATTCAGAACAACATTACAACATTTTTGGGAGAACTTAATAGAAAAATCAGAATGCGGGTTCACACAGAGATACACTCATATTTTCAATTTCTAAAGCTCCACCTTCCGGGGGGTTGGCAAGTCTTAGAGTGGACATGAACAGATACTTCCAAAAGGACGTGGAACAAAATAAGACTAAAGAAAACAAAATCTATTGAAGTAGGCAAAAAGTTACTCAATGTTCAGCACTACGCTTTCACAAGATGTAGAAGGTTCTTTCTTTTTTTGGTAAGTAAGGAGGCAAGTCGTACTTAAGCAATGATGTCCACATCTGTGATTACAAGGCAGAAGAGATAGATGAAAAAGGAAGTGATACATAATGTTTAATCAGATTGTTAATGGGGATCCCGAAAAGAGGAGAACACAAGAGAAAAGACTACTTCTCTTCAGAAGACAATGACAAAAGGAATTGCAAACACCAAGACATCAAACTTTTATACAAAACTAACTATAACATAGTTTCCAATAGCAAATCTAGCAAGTTTTTTTTTTTTTTCATTTTTAACAAGTAGATACCACATCCCTAAGCAGCAGAAGTACCTGATAAAATATTTTATCCTAAGCTTGAAATATACATCTTATCTAAACATGCAAAAATGGAGACCCCACCAAACAACTAACAACAGTAGGCTTCTTCACCATGCAAGAAATTGATTTTCCTTTATACTGTCAATTTTCTGCTTTCCTTTTTTACAGCTAACAGCAATTGTATGATTCCTCATTCAGCGGAACTTCAATTAGCTACAGTCCCGTTATTACAATTTTAGAGATTCATTGTGTAGCTCAAGAAAAAGCAGACTATGAGGCCAAGCTCAACATTTTTAGAAAGTTAGTTGAGAAATGCAACAAGACCAAGTTTTGAGCATAGCAATCAGAGTAGTGCCCAAGTTACCAAAAGAGTTGAACTCCGAGGGTGGGTGATTCTTTCGCTACCCTCAAAATCAATACTTTATAAGCAAAATCAAAGCTCTAGTCATTTCCCTCATAAATAAAACATGTTGATCTGAGAATTTGAACAAAATTAGGAAAAAGGGAAAAGGAGCTTACTCGCAGATCCAAATCCAATAAAGTTAATTTTGGAATCCGTGAAAGCATGAAAGTCGTCAGGAATTCAAACTAAGGAATTAGGGTTTAGCAATTGACCAGCTTCGTCTTCGAATTAGTATTTGGTTGAACTGAAATAAAACCTAATTCAAAATGCCGATTGGAAAGAAGAAAACGGAATCGATGCTTTCAGTTTCCCGAGAAAGTTAAGGGTGTTTTGTTTTTTCTACGGATTGATCGAGAGCCGGTAAAATGTTCTGTAAAATGTAATTAACTAATTATGTGATTAAATTAATATTTTTTTAAAATTTTTTAATCTTTTATAAAATATAAAAAAGCATATTTTTATAATTCAAATCAAATCATTTTTAAAAAAAATTCTTTTCATTTTCCTTCCTCTCTTTTCTCTCTCTTATTTTCTTCCTCCATTGGGGCATTATTCATCTTCTTCCTTAGAAATTCGGAAATTGGTCATTACTCTTCTTCTTCAGTCCTCGATTACTCTCTCATCTTTCTGAACTGTAATCGTGTTCAACTAGAAATGGGTAAGTTTACAATTTTCAAAGTTTTTTTCTTGAATTAATGAACAATAAAATGTTCTGAATGTGTAAAAAATGAATAATCGATTTAATAGTGTGTATTATTTATCATTTTTGAATGAAAAATCAGTCAACTCAAAAAATTCTTATTTTGAAAAAATGTATATGCATTGTTATCATTCAATGAAAAGTAGTTTTCTGTTGTTGTTGTTGATTTTTTTGGGTCATTTTGTTAATGATTTTAGAAATATAGTGTTGTTCCGGCATCCAAATATATTTCATTTGTTTAAATATTTAGCGTATGTTGCCACATTTTATTGATACGTTGGTCATCTGTTG
The DNA here is from genome assembly GCA_027705065.1 of Solanum peruvianum. Classification (NCBI taxonomy): domain Eukaryota; kingdom Viridiplantae; phylum Streptophyta; class Magnoliopsida; order Solanales; family Solanaceae; genus Solanum; species Solanum peruvianum. Next base: position 19,139,231 of record JAKWJD010001763.1, read on the forward strand.
CCACATAAGATTCAAATGTTGCACGAATCTGTACAGATGTGTCAACATATGATGCATCTGTTGCTACATAAGATGTATATGTTTCGCAACAGCAGGTACATATGTGGCAACATAATGTTAATTTATCGCAACAGACTATCTATCGGTTGCAACATACTGTTATTATTATTTTATAATGAAAAATCTCAATATTGTTTTATTTACCTTGTAGATGAAATGATACAAGAAGTTTCATCCATGACAACAACTCAATCTTCTAACATGAAATGCTCTTTTTGTCTATGCGAAGAATGTGAGCAACAACATAATTATTTTATTAGTCGTGTTAAAAAACTCACTGATATTTTTAAGAAAATATCTCATAATATTGATGTGCAAAGATCCAAGAAGACTTCACAACCTTTGAAATGTATGAGATTGAAAAAATCTATTTCTCAAACACTTTCTATGATTATTGAGAAGAAAGAAAAGGAGAAGAAGGCAAAGGAGGAGAAGGAGAAGAAAGAGAAGGAGAAGGAGAAGAATGCAAAAGAGGAAAAAGGAGAAGAAAGGCAAAGGAGGAGAAGGAGAGGGAGAAGAAGGCAAATGAGGAGAAGGAGAAGGAGAAGAAGAAGAAGGCAAAGAAGATGGATTATGGAGATGGAGATGGAGAAGCAAGCAGAAGGAGAAGGTGAAGCAGAAAGAAAAAGCGAAAGCGAAAAAGAAATGAGAGAAAGTCGAAGTTGTCAGTTGTAATGTGAAGCGACAATATCCATTTGAAGGTTTTAACATTGACTGCGAGGGTCCAACTGAACTAATGTCATCCTTCTCACAATGGATAAACAAGGGTCTTTACAAGCATCATGCCAAAAAATAAGTAAAGTAAGGTCGTTCAACTATTATTAGAATTTCTTCTTCTTGTCCAATTAATAATGATTACACAACTGCAGGGTCACTACTTAGCCAATTGCTCAAAACGTGAATTTGACCGACTTGATTTAGTAGTTGCATTTCCAATGAATAAGGACTGGTTCTACGTAATGTCTCAACACAATAAGTGCTAGAATGATGAGGTAAATCCATTCCCACTTTTATATATATTGTTTAGTACATGAATATAACCAATTAAATTGATACACTTGTTTCAACTATGTGTGCAGTATGTGGATGTCATATTTTACTATTTGTGTAAGAAGTCGAAGCAGCAGATTCATTCTAAATATCAATATACCATCACTAGTTGTTTTTTCAAAACATACATTGACAATTCTAGTGAATATGAGGATAAAATCATTGACATAATGAAAGGGTATGATATACCTTCTGGAATGCCTTGGCACTTGACGGATGATGTTTATGTCCCTGTAAATAGAAATGGAGAATTCCATTGGGTCTTGGCAGTCGTTGCATTGAAGGAAAGGTGTATTTAAGTTTATGATTTCATGTCCTCAAATAAGTCTAATAGAAAACTATCCTCCGATATTCAAAAGATGGCTACAATGTTGCTGTCACGATCCAAAATCGAGCCGCGACTGGCACCCACACTTAACCTACTATGTGAGCGAACCAACCAATGTAAACCCCAACATTTTAATACAATATCAACAAAAGTAATGCGGAAGACTTAAACTCATTAATAAAAACCAATTCAATAACTTCTAAAATTCAACATCTATTATTTCCCCAAAATCTGGAAGTCATCATCACAAGAACATCTATGATCAAATTACTAAACTAAGAGTATTCTAAGAAAACAAAAGCAAGTAAAAAGCTAGTCCATGCCGGAAGTTCAAGGCATCAAGACTTGAAGAAGAAGATCCAGTCCAAGCTAGAAGCATTAGCTCACCCTGAAGATCCGGTGTGACGAAGACTGGCTAGAATTACTATTGAGTTGAAGACGACGGCACGTTTGCTGCACTCCATAAATAACAAAGAAGAAAACATAAAAGTAGGGGGTCAGTACAACCGCAAGTACTGAGTAGATATCATCGGCCAACTCAAAATAGAAGATAATATATATCAAGTAATATTATAAAATCAACTATGATGCTTAACATGTAGCAACAACAAGTACTATATCATTAACAATTACCGTCAAGTTCACACATGAGGACTCAAGCCTCAATACCATACTCATTTGGGAATTGGATTCATTAGATTGAGTATATTTATCATCTTTCAAGATTCATTATCTTTCTTCCTCCTGTGTCGGTACGTGACACTCCGATCCATATTCTACCCTGGTGCCGAAACGTGGCACTTCGATCCTCATTCTATCCTGGTACCGAAACGTGGCACCCGATCCATATACTATCCTGGTGTCGGAACGTGACACTCCGATCCTCATTCTATCCTGGTACCGGAACGTGGCACCCGATACATATACTATCCTGGTGTCGGAACGTGACACTCCGATCCTCATTCTATCCTGGTACCAAAACGTGGCACCCGATCCTCTATTTCTATCCTGGTACCGGAACGTGGCACCCGATCCCCTAATTCCTCAAGCCTTATTTTATACTAAGGCATCATCAATCTCATTATATAATTTAGCAAGCCTTCTTTTATACTAAGGCATCATCAATCTCATTATATAATTTATCAAGCCTTCTTTTACTCCAAGGCATCATCATTAACAAGTGAATTAGGGTTTCTTTCAAGATTTAGGATTCAATAGCTTCATCATGCTTATTTTATCACAATTTCATAATCACAATCATGCAAGCATACAATTAAGCATATAGCAGGGTTTACAATACTATCAATACATATCATTCACTATGAAGAGTTCATACGAATATCGTAAAAACCATAACCTACCTCCACCGAAGATTTTGATCAAGCAAGCAATTTCCCAAGCTTTGTTTCTCTCTTCTCGTTCGTTCGATCTCCTCTCTCTCTCTTTGTTCTTTCTATTTTCTTTATTCAAACCCTCTTTCTTTTACCCTAATTAACATATAATTAAGTATAAAAGATGGCAATAATAACCCACTAATTAACTTAAGGTTACCTCTTTTAACCCCCAAGTAATTAGACTTATTAATATTAACCCTCTAACTTTATAATTAAAGAAGGAATAATCCAAAACGTCCCTTAAAACGTGTAAAGAAATCCGACTCTAACTGGGATTACGCAACCTGTGACGGCCCGTCGTGCCTGCGACGGTCCGTCCTGCAGGTCGTCGCAAGGATCAGAGACTCTATTTTCCTTAAGGAGTCTGTGACGGCCCGTCGTACCTACGATGATCCGTCCTGCACTACCGTCACGACGTTCAGAGACTCGTTCCCTGTACCAAATTCTCAAGAGTAGAAGTGTTTTGAAACGGGGGCTCACGACGGTTCGTCGTACCTGTGACGGTCCGTCCTGCAGGTCCGTCACAAAGTTCAGAGAGTCGATTTTAGTACTCAGATTTCAGAATTCCCAAGTGTTTTGGAACGAGACACCCTCGACGGTCCGTCGTGCCCATGACGGTCCGTCGTGGTGTCCGTCGTCTCAGCCAATTTTTCCAGAAATAAAATCTGCTGCTCAAAACGACTAAACAGGTTGTTACAATAGATACCAATTTACCCATCATTCGTCCTCGAACGATCAAAAGAAGAAAAACAAGGGCGAAAAGGAGTACCTGAATCTGTAAACAGATGTGGGTATCTTTCTTGCATATCAGCCTCCTTCTCCCAATTGGCTTCTTCAACCGGTCGATTCTTCCATTGAACTTTGATGGATGCAATCTCCCTTGACCTCAACTTGCGAACTTCTCTATCTAAAATTGCAACAGGTTCCTCTTCATAAGTCAAATTCTCATCAAGCAGAACAGAATCCCAACGGATGATGTAGTTTCCATCCCCATGGTACCTTTTCAACATGGACACATGAAATACCGGATGCACTCCGGACAACCCTGGAGGCAAGGCTAACTCATAAGCCACCTCCCCTACTCGCTTAAGTACTTCAAATGGTCCAATATACCTTGGACTAAGCTTACCTCTTTTACCAAACCGCATCACCCCTTTCATAGGCGAAACCTTTAGCAAGACTTGCTCACCCTCCATAAACTCCAAGTCTCTAACCTTTCGATCTGCATATTCCTTTTGCCTACTTTGCGCCGCTAGAAGCTTCTCTTGAATAGATTTCACTTTCTCTAATGAATCTCTCAAAAGGTCAGTACCCCAAGGTCTAACCTCAAATGCATCAAACCACCCAATGGGAGACCTACATATCCTCCCATACAACGCTTCAAATGGATCCATGTCTATACTGGAGTGATAGCTATTGTTGTATGAAAACTCCGCTAAGGGTAAGAAGTTATCCCAATGACCACCAAATTCTATCACACATGCACGAAGCATATCCTCCAACACTTGAATCGTTCGCTCAGACTGACCATCGGTCTGAGGATGGAACGCGGTACTAAGGTCCAACCTAGTACCTAATTCCGCATGCAATGTTTTCCAAAACTTAGAAGTAAACTGCGTACCTCTATCTGATATGATGGATAGTGGAACCCCATGCAATCGAACGATTTCTGAGATATAGATCTTGGCTAACTTCTCGGCATTGTAAGTCACCTTAACCGGAATAAAATGAGCAGACTTAGTTAACCTATCAACAATCACCCAAATAGAGTCGTACTTACCCATTGTCTTCGGAAGACCCACCACAAAATCCATTGCAATTCTCTCCCACTTCAATTCAGGAATGGGCATTCTCTGAAGTGTTCCTCCGGGCCTCTGGTGTTCATACTTTACTTGTTGACAGTTTGGACACTTTGCGATAAATCCAACAATATCACGCTTCATTCTACTCCACCAAAAGTGTTGCTTTAGGTCACGATACATCTTGGTTGCACCTGGATGTATAGAATACCTTGAACTATGAGCCTCTGTCAGAATAGTGTTGATCAAATCATCGACGCGGGGTACACATACCCTTCCCTTAATCCTCAACACACCTTCCTCATCGATTGTTGCTTCTTTAGCCTCTCCTTGCGACACTTTATCTCGGATCCGGATCAATTTCTCAACATTAAACTGCCTTCCCTTGATCTTGTCAAGGAAGGAAGATCTTGCCTCCACACAACCTAAAAATCCTCCCTTCTCATTTACCTCTAATCTCATAAGGTCGTTAGCCAGAATCTGAACTTCTCTAGCCAATGGGCGTCTAGAAGCTTGCAAGTGAGCTAGACTTCCCATGCTTCCCGCCTTTCTACTTAAAGCATCTGCTACAACATTCGCCTTCCCCGGATGATACAAAATAGTGATATCGTAGTCCTTCAATAGTTCCATCCATCTCCTCTGTCTCAAGTTCAAATATTTCTGAGTAAAGACATACTGTAGGCTACGATGATCCGTATAGACCTCACACTTAACCCCATATAAATAGTGTCTCCATTGCTTTAATGCAAACACTACCGTGGCCAATTCCAAGTCATGAGTTGGATAGTTACGTTCATGCACCTTTAATTGCCTCGAAGCATAAGCAATTACACTCTTTTCTTGCATTAGCACTGCACCCAAACCAGAATAGGATGCATCACAATAAACGATGAAGTTTTTACCCTCTATCACGAAGTCTACCACTTCTTGGAAGGATTTTGCCGTAGCCGCTACCTGTAAGGCCGAAATACGTAATTCTGACCTCAACCCCTTCACAAACCGGCGAATCCGCTCTTGTGGACTGAAACAAAGTTGAGTGGCATACCTGGATAATGCACAAAACTTAGCCTCATATGCATTAACCGACATCCTACCTTGCTCTAGGCTCAAGAACTCATCCCTTTTCCTATCCCTCAAAGTCCGGGGGATATACTTCTCCATAAACAAGCTAGAGAATGAGGCCCAAGTCATAGGTGGTGCCTCTGTTGGTTGACACTCAACATGTGACCGCCACCATATTTTGGCGTTCCCTTGAAACTGATAACTCACGAACTCAACACCAAACCATTCTACTATACCCATCTTATGTAGTAGCTCATGACAGTCAACCAGAAAATCGTAAGCATCCTCAGATTCAGCACCCTTGAAGACTGGAGGTTTCAATTTCAAGAACTTACTGAAAAGTTCATGCTGATCATTTGTCATTATAGGCCCAGTAGTCAGACGTGGAAACGTGCCTATGTCCAATGAGGCATCCATACGAGGAGCCATAGGGGCTGCATGTTGTACCTCTGAAACCGGAGGTGTTGGTGCAGAAAACACTGGAGGTACCTGACCCTGATCAGATAACCCGCTAAGATAAGCAAGAACCTGGTTGATCATCTCTGGGGTAGGTTGGGGTGGCAATTCCTCATTTTGCACTTGTTCATTCTCCCCTTCCTCACCCTCTCTTACTACTTTCTCAGTCGGTGGAGGAGTCACCGCCCTAGCATCAGATGGGCTAGGTACTCGTCCTCTCCCTCTAGAGGACGTCCTCCCGCGACCTCTACCACGGCCTCTTGCCACTGCTCTTCCTCGAGCCACAGCCCCAGTGGCTGGCTCAGACGTTTCTTGTCTTGCTGGTGTTGGTGTTGGTGCAATCGTTGCTCTAGTTCTAACCATCTGCAAAATAGAATGAAGATGGTCAGATACCAATTTGTATCACCTAGATACCAATTGGATCCAAGTAATAGCACGAAAGAAGGAAAGAAAGAATGGAATTTTCCTAAAGTCTTATAGCCTCTCAAAGAAAAGTAAAGGCGTCCCCCTACCGTTCCTTAAGACTCTACTAGACCTGCATTTCATCAATGTAAAGTAAGGATGACAATTCACTAAGAGAGTAAGTAAATCTTAATCTTAAAGTACACTTCCATAATGCTTGAGTCAACTCTAAAAGATTAAGAAGATAAAGAAAGTGAGCACAACATCGATAGACTAGTTGTGAGCATGTGCTTGCACGTGTAAGTCTCATGATATGAGGCTACCACCTAGATGGATAAATAGTCTTCTTAATTCCCTAGTCTTCGAACTATGCTACCCAACATAGGAACTAGCCACTGGTTTTCACCTAAGCGAGCTAGGTATGTTCAGTTTCACTTTGGCCGGTGATTCCACCTCTTTTCGTTTTAAGGAAGACACCGGATTTCATGTTTATCTCACATGATCTATATCGGTTAATGCTTACTAGATGTTCTTGTTTAAACATAGTCGTGACCCACTTCTTTTTGAACACTTGAGATGTATTTGCCTTAGCAGGGAATTACCCCTCTCGGTGTGGGGTAGACACATGATTTCATGAGTAGCTCACATGATCTAGATTGACCCGTAATACAGAACCTCTAGATCACCAAAAGGAATTACTGAATAACTTAGAAAGATAGAGAGAAATCGGTAAAAGAAATTTCATTTTAACTGGTGAATCACCTCTTTTCGGTGTGGGAAAGACACTGGATTTCATGTTAAGCTTGCATGATCTTATTATTAATTATGACACTATGAAAGTGAGAGCGAATGATGATGATGGAACGTATGTTCAAAGTGAGTATTGAAGAAGAGCTTAAGAATGTCAATTGTCAATATCACACTCATGAAGTTTCAGAAAATAAAGGGCAAAACCAATTAAGATTGGCCTATAATGAGTTCTTATAAGATGCCGATAAATGGAAGTAACAAAATAGATGAAAGTAATGAAATAGATGGCGTAGCCAATAGAGAATGGCTTATGAAATGTTAATGAATACATAGTGTAAAAAATGACTCATTATGAGTTAGGGAAATCATTCCTTAGACCTAGGATTACTTACATCGATTCATTGTGGGTATGGGACTACAATGAATCATTGCACTTGTAAGTAAAACATGGGACCAAATTAATTATTGAACTACACAACAAGAAGAATAAAGTGATCGAAAAATAAACTAGGTCCCCAAAGAGGATCTCTCGGGTTTGGGCAAGCATATTTTCATATCCTTGCCTGAGTGGTTCTAAAATTATGTTGATTATAGTAATGTTTGTGACCATATAGAAAATGAGTTGTGTGGTTTGAATGCATTAAAATACTTCATATTCATACCACAGTTTACAAGTACGAATTAGGAAAGTCTAATGACTAGACTTTCCAGAAATAGCAATGTTGCTTAGGAAGAGCTTTCATTAATCATGCATAGCTTTATGTGTACGTTTCCATACACCCATAATTAGTACAAGTGGTGTTGTAACCTTATACAATTTACTATTTTTATAGGTGCAGGTCATAGGACAGATTGAAGAAACTTGCAGCGGTTCGGACTTCAGCGTTTCTCCAGACCATTTGGTAGGTCCTCTTTATTTTGAGAATACTACAGCTTTGTGTAGCGTTAGATATAGACATAGCTAGTGGATATTGTCCCTAGCGTTTCCTTCACATTTTATTTCGAAGATTTTTGTAATAAGGCTGTTTTTTGCAAACGTATTTATGATATATTCATATTATATTTCTAATTGATTCATATGATAGATGGTTGTTTCGTTTACGTTGATCTTACTATATCATGTAATTAAGTATTAACTATATGAAGTCTATGTAAATTTCATACTTATAAAAACTTTTGATTTTCCAATAAATTTAACCAAATGAATGTGATTAATGCAAGAAGAGCCTTGTCTGGGACCTCTGAGAGGACAAGTTTGCCGGTTGTGATTCAGATTGCAGAATTCAGGTTGTGAAAAAATTATTAGGAAAGACCTCCGGAAATTCCCTTACTATGGGAACCGATTCAATAGGAGGAACTTCGCAATCTAAATCTTTGACTCTTACAATGTGGTATAGACACCCTTTAAAGATCATTTTACAAGCTTTTAGACAAGAAATGATACAACCTCTTGGAATAGAATTTCGCCCTTTCCACTTTAAGACGAGTTCATTTGGAAAATTAAACTTTACAATTCGTGTTCCTTAAATAATGGAAGCAGAATAATCATGCAACCAATCCATTACCAAAATTACATCAAAATCCAACATATCTAATTCTACTAGTTCAACGCAAGTAACTTTGTTAGTCAACATTATAGGACAATTTCTATATACCCTATTTGCAACCACCGATTCACCTAACAAGGTAGTTATCACAAATGGTTCATTTAGAACATCGGTCAAAATGATAAAGTAGAACTAGGATCAGTAAAGCATATACATCAATAGAGAAAACTTTCAACATACCGTTCACCACATTGGGAGAAGTCTCTTGCTCACCCCTAGAGTGGAGATTTTAAATTGATTCTTCTTTGGTGCATCAACGTTAGAACCAATTGCTTGAGCTTGACCATTACCCTTGTCTTGACCCTTCAAATTTGAGTAATGTTGAACCTTGTGCTCAATTTTACCACTTTCTAAACAATTTCCCATTCCAACTAAGCATTTGCCCACTTGATCTTTCCACACTTGGTACAAGTAGGCTTTTTACTAGGTAAGTTTCAAATCTTCCCCTTACGGGACTTAGGATTAGGCACCCTATCATCACGAGCTTTGGGGAACTTGGATGGAACTTGATTGGAGAACCTCTTTTTGAACCTTGGTCTGTCTTGAATATCAAGCCTACCCTTTGAAGAACCATCATCATATGACCTTGCCCTATTAGCATATCTACTCTTCTTCTTAACACTTCCCTTCTCTACTTATTAAGTATGAACAATGAGACAATAAATATTCATATTATCTTGTATCATAGCCAAACGACATTCTTATTTCAAGTCATCGAACTCCCATCATTAAAAGGTTAATCTCATCCCTAGTGTCAGAAACCAAAGAAGGACCATACTTTGATAACTTAGTAAATTTCAAAGAGTACTCATACCTCCTTAAAGAAAGTTGATAAATTCTTCCACCTTATTTTCTCTCTTTTCTCTAGGAAAGAACCTATAAAGAAAAAACCCTTCTTGAAAATCACCCAAATCACCAGACCACCCCTTAAAGGTCTATTGTCTCTCCATTGAACGTACCAAACTTGGGCCACGCCCTTGAGTTTGTATGTTGATAACTCAGCCTTTTCACTAGTAGTCAACCCCATAACATAGAGGATTTTGTAGAATTCATCAATGAACTCTTAGGTATATACCTTTACTTTGGACCCATACAAAGTAGGGAGATTCATACTTGTGAAATCCCTCAAGAGGGAGGCCATGGCGCTAACATGTTGGTTTCCTAGGGGTACCACCTCCCGATTATCTTGGGCTGTCATTAATTGATCTTGAGTAATGATGATTTGGGCTTGAGTAGTAGTGGCTTGGGATATTTGGATAAAGGCTGCCCTTATATCCCTATCCCACAAGGACGGAGGATTGGCTTGAGCTTGATCATCATTAGCAACTTCTTGAAGACAAAGATCTTTATTGCCTTAGGGAGGAACTCCAGCATTAAACATCTCTCTATCAAGTCTTCTTGCGGCTTCTGATCGAGGGTATTAAGACTTATAAGAACAATAGAAGTTTTAGGTGAACACACACATAAAGTAGAATCTAGATGCATGATATTGGATTTCAAAGAAAATGAGAATTTCCTAAGCATCATTTAGTTTCTCACTACTAATTGTGGCACATTTCAATATAATGAATAAGAACATACATAAATGTGGTTTAACGACCAATCAATGCTAAATATATTAAACCTCATGCTCTGATTCCAAGTTTGTCACATCTGAGGAGCACCCCCTAGAAGAAAATGGTGTTGTCGTCCTCGAAGAGGGCTAAAACTAACCTCTAAGAATACGTCATTACATTTGATAGGTTAAATTAGCATAAATTTAGAACTTTTTATATACTTCTACATTGAGGTTTACTTATACCTCTCGCTTACACATAATATATATTTAGCGAGCATACATAGACCCTTCTTATAAGAAAAATTAATAATCGTCTACTATTAGGAGAGACACACACACACACACACACACACACACACACACACACACACACACACATACACACACACACACACACACACACACACACACATACACACATATATATATATATATATATATATATATGTATATATAAGATACATTACATAGTCTTAAAATGGATGTTTCATATTTAACCATCTAAACAAGAGTATAACAATTGGGCATAGCCCGTACATCAATCAAATAAAACCACATATAGGCTATACAATCATAGTACTCAAATGTAATAGAATAAAAAAGGAGTATTTAAGAGTATTTTATTGATGTATGGTCTATGTCAAATTTTTATACTCTTGTTCAGATGGTTTAACATGAAACATCCGTTTTAAGACTAGGTAATGTATCTGTGTGTGTGTGTGTGTGTGTGCGTGTGTGTCCATATGCACACACAACATAAAATCATGTTAAAGAGGGACATTTCAATAAAGTATGCAATTTACTTTAAGAAGCCTTATGCACATTCAAGAAACCATATCAATGAATAAGAGACGTTAATTATGTCTAGACCATGTACATCACAAGACCAACCATATAAAGTCTAGTCAAGCCAACTTACTTATCAACGTAATTGAATATACAATCGAGATAAATCTAACATTAAGTCATTAAATCAATAACCATGTGTAAGAGCTTATAACATCATAAACAAACAAAGACCATTAATCATAAACCCTCATTAATTACACTAGTGGAATGACTAAGTAAAGCCCCATAACCTTACTAAATCAAGTAAAAGAATAAGTCCCATACCCCTTAGGTCATCCTAGTCAGAGTCCATTTTATTAATAGTTTTTACTTTCGGGAACATCTTTTCGTAACCAACATAGATCACATTAGCTAATCTGGAATCCGGTTTCATGGAAATCTACACCGAAGGAAGGCGCACTACTTGCCAAGGTAGTACAAAAACATGAATATAGCATTTACGTGGATCTACTAGGTAGTATTCCTATGGAGGCACCATAGTTTAATAACTAGGAAATATAGTTGGGAGCCTCTTTATGCTACATGCATAATAGTCTCCAACCTCATGAGGACAATACTAAAACTACCTTCCCTATGTTAGAAGGGATACTCCTCACTTTAGTTCACTCGGTGCTAAGCTAGTGGCCCTTTTTCAAATTTGTTTAATGCCTTTATTATTCATCATAGCTTAATGAAGGTCATAGAGTCTATCCCTTATATAATCATCATCATCATAGCTCAATAATAATTACGTGAGTGTTATCCTTTTATTGCAATTCATACATGTGAGATTAGAACATTTATATAATTACATCATGATAAGGCACATTGGTTATAACATTCACATCTTAGCCAACAACTCACAATCCATAGTTTAAGACATCTCAACTAAACATCATACCAATCATATCAATCTTTATATAAGGTATACTTCAATACAACATCATTACTTAATCACATGTAATCACAATTGAAGTAAGGAATACATATCACAAGACTTACCCAAATTCTTTCACAATTCCATCATCAAGGTCTTACCATCAACCCTCCAATTAAACCCAAAAATGGGTGTAATATCATCATACAATACTAACAAACATAATAATGTAATCAATTGAATAACTACACAACAATTCATAAGTAGTTCATAGGCTAGAATTAGAGACTTAGGTCCAGTTTATGATCTACTTCACCACTAGTATTCGACTAATTAATGTTATGATGAACTAATAGACTAGTCTTAGTTCCTGAAAAAGGGCGACGACGCCGGTTACATCTATGGGATAAATCTTAATGTGAGAACTTAATTTCTTTCAAGAGCCATCATCATGGTCTTACCATCAACCAAGTCAGTTCAATCTAATAATACGTGTAATAACATCAATCAATAGTAATCAACACAATAATGAAGTCAATTGTATAACTATAACTTAATTGATCACTAGTTCATAACCTAGGGCTAGGGTCTTAGGTCAATTTCATGATCTATTCTGCATACTAGGTTAACTCATCATGATCTAACATAATTGAATTATAATACAACATAATCTAAAAAAATTATCCAATAAAAAAATACAAAATATAATTCAGAATAACAAAGTCGTATTAGAAAGTAACCCATGTGAAATACTTTTTTTGAAAACCAATTTTTGAAGAACCCTTTGGGGAAAGGAATGCAAAAGGTGAAAGGTTCCCATCCTTCTGTATTTTTTGAAAATTGATGGAGAAAAAGAACATTTCTTGCTTCCCTAATTACCTTAACCTATCCCTTCAATGGATTTCTTCGTGGGTCACTTTTGCACTTTTTTTCAGATGCCTTCTTTGTTTAATTTCTGGAAATCTTTCATGAAAAAAAATATAAAAACATGTTTAAACTACTAGAACAAGTCTCTAGATTCACACAAATCTCTAAAATTCATCGAAAACACCATGAAACCATGGTACATCAACACCCTCAACTTAAATTCATTGTTTGTCCTAATGTGACACACTATAACTCAATACAACACTTTGTAAAAAAGTATACTCTTTTAAACTTTCGGAATCACATGGGGTTGAATCCCGACTTTTCTTTGCTTTAGTGCATGGTTGCGCTCTTTAGGTTAGACAAGCTAACTCATGTGGAGTCAAACAATGACACGAACTCAGCTTGCACAAATACCTCTACTTTTTTGCCTCTCACGAAGCTCCCAAGATTCCGTTATTTAAACTAGTGCCCTCAGTGAAAAAGAAATCCTCATTTTTCGCACAATGACTTTTACTTTGGGTACAACGATATGTATTCAACACTCGCAATCAAAAAAAAATTCATACATAGATCCTTAATTTCACTTCTTCAGTTCACCACATTAGACTTCTACAATTAGAATATTACTTTCTTTACAAGTAACATAGGTTCAGGTTCCGGTATGGTACATATGGGTACATTTTAGTAACTTTTGACCTTCTTGATAGTACGACCAATCTTCCTACCTCATGCATTGTCGTTTATTCCCTACTTTTCTCCTGATTTCATCTTTGTCATGCTTTTCCCTTTCTTCTTTGTGGATATGACTCTTTCCTTTTTTTGTTTGTTTCTCTACTTTTTCCCTTTCAACTCATTCATTTTTTATTTTTTTCAATTGATAATTTTATCGAGTCACATCTTTTTCTCTCTTACTCTATTCTCTTCCACATCAAATTTTTTCATACCCAATATTGAGTAATTACTCATAATAGCCACCACAAACTTATGGTTTTACGATGGGTCAAGGTACACATTACCCAAGGTTGGGTCAGGGTCAATATGAGGTCAGTTTTTGTATTAGCGACTAGGATTTTGGCGTAATTCGAGGTGCACATGTCTAAGGAGTGACCATGGCCAACACTTTAAACCGAGGGAAGGTGAGTTGATAAAAAGCTTTATTAAAGGCTCAAGAGATTTGTATCAAAAATGGATATAACTTTCATTTGGTTAACTTTATTTTAGGATAGATTTTATCTAATTTGAACAAGGGGAAATGATCTTTTCCTAGTCGTCTAACACAGATTCCTTTTGCAGCACCAACAGTTAAGTTCTAGCTCGGTACCAACAATTGAACACTAAAACTCCTCACACTATTTTGACACTTCATTTCCCTATAAGATTTCCCCGTTTAGGTGTTAGTTCGAGGGTCATGTCGTAGGTTCTCGTCTATGTCATGATTAGACCCAACACTTTAAACTTATCTTCACTTATTCGTGCAAGCATTTTCTTAGGACGGGATATCATTCATACTTAGACATCATGCTTCATTTTTTTGCTTTAATACTTTGTACAATTTACGACATGCTGGTTTGAAAATAAACTAATCAATCTCATGGGGCAAACAAACATAGGCAAGAAAACCCTGATGAGAGGATCGTGAGTACGGCTACTAAGAGTTCACCCTAACATTCACTTTCCATATACCCCACCCCAAAAAAATAGCATGCAATTTTCCCCAATGCATCAAAAGAAATACAAGTACAAGGTGGTCGGTGAAGCAAATTGGGGTTCATAGCCATGGTGATAAACTATTAGGCGGGTCTGATTTCCTGACGCCCACAAAATCACTAGTAGAGCCACCTTCATTGGTGTCCACAAAAATATTTTCACCATAAGTAGTGCTTCTCTCACTGGTCGCTGACCTAGAACTAGAAGCCCCAGCAGCTAACTCTCGATCCCTCATCTTACGGGTCTCTTCATCAATCAAAGAGGCTCTCCTCGTAGCCTCAAGGTATGTCCTCTCCTGTTTACTTGAACGGACATCCTCTCCCTTAGAAGTGAGACTCAAACAGTTCCTCTAGGCACGACCATGTGGCTCAGGCGGCTCCTCAATAGGGGCTGTGAAAATTGTAGCAAGCATAGTGTCCTCCCCTAACTAGAAGGGTACAATCTCAAGCTAAGTCCCCCTTATCTCCATATGTTGTCTACATCAACACACAAACTCTCCATAGCCTCCTGAAGAGTAGTAAAGTCAATGATGGGGGTTGGGTCTGCAGGAACCCGCATGAAGGAGTTGGTGATTCTGACATCTTCTCCTTCTTCTGGGCCAACATCTTCTCAATCTGGTCCTTAGCCTGTACGATGGACTTATGCTTCCAATATTGTATGTGATGCAGGAGGGTGGCCATCTAGGCCACTTAATTCTTGACCCTTGCCAATGGGACAAGTGCCGCGGATTGTGGTGTAAATTGGGACGAACTGGGTGCTTTATTATTTTAATGGGCTGAGTCGGCCGGGATGGTGTCAGCGGACTCTGAAGTTTAAGGGCGATCCCCTTAAGATAACTCTACCGTGTCCGAAATGTTCTTACCCAACAGCTTCAACTGAACATTAGGCCTTTTCCGCGGTGCCGCTACTGTCATGACCCGAGAGTAACTTTTAGAAGTTAAGAAGAACCCTTGAGTGATGACCGGGCATACTTGACCCTTTGGGGTTTTGTACAATTCCTTAACGTTCATTACATATGACATGAAAATTAGTATAGAATTAAAACTTTTTAAGACATTTAATAAAAATCTAGTCTGACATAAATATTTATAGAATCTCATCGTCACAAGCCAACTTAAAGACACAATAAAATATCTTATGGACACTGCTCTTTACATTGAAAGAAAAATACATAATGTCTTAATATTAAAACTAAGAAAACGTAGACTATGTCATCGAATATATGAGGACATACAAAATCTCGAGAGAGTAGATTTTCCAAGATTCGCCTTCAAATCTTCCAAATGCTTTGAACCTGTTCTTATAGAGTATAGAAAAGTATGGGGTTAGTACAAAACAATGTATAAGTATTGCATATGCAAAAACATGCAAAAAGGGACATTTTAGTAAGAACACATTTTGATGTCAATTAAGTAAAACGTTCATAAATATCGAAGTAATACAATATATGAAACACCATTTAACACTTAGAGAAGAATTTCCATAATTTTAGCAAAAGAGAGCACCTTACAGTACACTACTAAAAAATTACAGTGAAGTAGTTTAACCTTATAGTGAACTATTTGACTCCAAAGTAGTGAATTTCGAACGTATTGCCAATGAATAAGTGAACTTATTTCCATCGGAGTTTTCCTTACTAAGGTTATCCTAAGACTTATTGAGGTAAGACATGAAGGAAGTACATATATGCCTCCTCCAATACACACCAATGTGATCCTCAGGACTATATCCTTTTCGGACTAAGACAACAGAAGAAAACACAAACAACACACCAAGACTTCCCTTTTGGAATGCCTACTTAGTGCAATATGTAGATAGTGTCCAATAGCACCATCTACCCTAAGTAGTACACTCTTTTAGAAGGTTTGTACCAAGACTTGCCTTTTGGAAGGTCCTACTCAGTGCAATGGATATATGGTGTCACATACCACCACCTTCCCTGAGTAGTACATTCTTTTGGAAGGCTTAGTTCATTAAATTCACATAATATTGACTGAGAATCCCCTTTCGGAATGCCTACCTAATGCAATGGATAAATAGCGTCCCATTCCAGTAGAAACCCTAAGTAGTACACTCTTTTAGAATACTTAGAATTTTCATAATTTTTTAAAAAATAGTTTAACTGGCAAAGACCATGAAATATAGACATGGAATCCCGATTTAAACACTTATCGTATGAGGGATCCTCACTTGCCTAGAGTAAGGTCATTATTTTAGCTTTTACATGGTTTTCCCAATAACTACACATGTGTGCCCACATAGTTAAGGGATAAGGAGATTGATACTAAGTAACAAATTCATTACTGAGGACTACTCATCTCAAAAGGTACATTGGAATACAACGTCTCAACTCAAGAATTGTAACCACCCCTTCTTCATATCCTCTCAGTGCTAAGCATAATTCCACATAGATTCCAACATTTTATAATATAGGGTAAGGATAACTAGTGAATACCACATCTCAACTCACAAAGGGTAGTCATTCTACGACCTATCTTACAAAGCTCTTTGGATGTAGTTAGGTTGCTACTAAACACTTCATCTCAACTTACGAAGAGTGTCCATATCAAAAATCCTTTATTTACTTATCTTCATTAATTCATTTAATTGTGTATGTGTTCACGTGAGAACATCTTGCATATAAGCATCATTTAATTTATATTAATTTCTATAGATGATTTAGACTTTAATTCATCAAATCACACACTTTACATGCTTCATATAATCATGTACTTCATTTAGACATAACCTAAGCAAAACATGCACTTAAAGCTTCACAAAACACAATACAAGAACAATCTTCATTGCAATTTCCTTTCACATAGTAAACCTTCAAATCCACACTCACAAAACATACTAAGCATCACAAAATTCATCATGTAAACAACGCCACCAAAAAGGTGGACCATACCACTCAAGAGCATTTCATAACTAAAGATTAAACAACAAAACCAAATTACCCTTTAATCTGAACTTCAACTACCTATAATATTTTACTCAATAATTCATCTAAAATTATCCCTTAGGGAAGCAGGTAAACAACAATATCAACATAACGAAACTAAAGATCAAAGAGTACAAAACTAAGCTCATTTAACCCATTTCTTAAGCTAACATTTTTTAAAATTATTTAACATGATTTCGTTGAAGTTTTAACCTTAAAATAATCAAATAAAATTATAAACATCATTATTAAGTCAATCGAAATTTTTTCATGCAAGAACCATATTTACTGTTGAAGATAGAAGAAACTAGGGTTGAAAACCCTTTTTGAAATCCATTAGAAGGGACTCCTTGAATATAAGAGAGTTCAAGTATGGATACCATTCCTTATATAAGAGAAAACCCAATTATTTTGATGAAGAACTTGACCACCAACAGCCCTCCTATCTCTTCATGACTTCTAGCTTGCAAGGAGACTTGAGACAGAATTCTAAAAGAGAAGGGTCTTAGGTTTTAGGAAATGATTTCTAAAATTGGGTCTAAGGTTTTGAAACAACTTAATATATCTAATAAACCATAAAAACTTTAATAGTGAATTGATCTCACCGGAAAGTGTCCTCTAAAAATGTGACTTTTGGTTCAGTGTTATCTTATTTGTTTATAAATTTATAAATGATGTTCTTATGATTATAATATGATTTTTAAATGAAAT
Source organism: Solanum peruvianum (assembly GCA_027705065.1). Lineage (NCBI taxonomy): Eukaryota > Viridiplantae > Streptophyta > Magnoliopsida > Solanales > Solanaceae > Solanum > Solanum peruvianum. The sequence goes on from JAKWJD010001763.1 coordinate 19,157,634, forward strand.
GATGAATATTTCAAATAAAAGTCTGTTATCATCATTCATCGGCATAATGCCATACTTAGTAGATGTGGTTGTACTAACTCTATGCTTTTATCTATCTATATACTTTTGGGTAGGTGAGGATCTTTTGGGAAATGATGACTTGGAACGTAGCACTGTTCAAGAGAAGTTGAAGTATGTGTTCATTTGACTCGAGGGAATAAATGTCTTTTATGTTTTCATTCAAAGTACTGTAATAGACTATGTATTTCTATCTTCGTATTTTGAAGTATGGGCCATGTCCCAAGTATTCTTGTGTCTTAGATGATTAGATTGAGACTTAGTATTTCCTATTGATTTCTACGAAAGAGTTTTTTAAAGACTATATTGTGTTTTGTGAAAAGTTTTAATTCTGCACTACTTTACACTATTTATACTAATAATGATATGAAGGGCTTGTATAAGACCTCCGAGAGGTCGAGTACGCCGGTTCAAATCCGAGATTGTAGCCTTACATCTAGAATTTTGTGTTGGGATGTGACACTTAGCTTTGACTATTTCATGGGTGAAGTAATCATATCTCTACACTATTGAATTCTTGAGTAGTTTAATTTGGGGTATTCAGTTATGGAAGAATTATGTTAGAATCGTGACTAGGCTGTCATAAATTGATAAATTTATATTGAATTACCTTGAATTTATTGTACATTATGAATATTGGATTGACTTGGTTATCATGGCCATTGATAAGGTTCTTTAGGTATTGTGTTGGTTTAATTGGCATGGATTGAACTTGTGGAAGTGGATTGGTTGTATGCTTACCTAACTCTCTTTATATTTTATAATATAGTTCTTGAATTGTTATTATGATTTGGATACTCCACTTATAGTGGTTGCGTTGTGTGCTATACTTGTTTATTATGTGGCCTCGTCGGCATTATTTTTATGTATTATGACATTACCATGTTCTAACTTGATTATGTGAGTAAGATGAAGGTCTTTATGACTTATATGAGGCTTGTGATGGTTTATATTGATGATTCTATATAATTTAGTAGGATGACTAGCAAGTATACTTAGTTGTCTCTATGTGCGTCTGAAATGTAATGCTATATGTGATAAGATGATAATAAAATGTTTCTTTCTTTGGTAGACCTATGTCCCTTACTTGATACATGAAGAATATGTGAATGAACATCTTGAGATAGTTGGGTTTTGCACATTTTTCTTTTATGTGTATTAATGTATGTAAAATGAAAGTCTAGGATCGGTAGATCTAAGATGGTGCCGTTCTAAGCATGACTAATACGTGGAAGCTTCTAAATAAAAAGAAGGTTAAAAATGAGCTATCCTTATAGACCTTGAGGTGAAACTCCTTTTGGTCTCTTTCTTGTTAGGGGTATTATAAGTTGCTAGGACAAAGAGATGTTACCCCGTTATATACCTTTAGATGATTGAACGTACTCTATGAGAACAAAGACTAGCACCGAGAGAATTTGTTATGGTCTGTAGCTCCACATGAGAATTAGACTAGAGTGCACTGTGACTCTACTTGAGGAGACTACATTTCATAAAAGCCCTCGATATTCCTTTACCATGTGCCTACATGAGATGTGTCCTAGTTCTACCCTTTGGAAGTGTAACGCCCTCCATTGGAGTAAGTTTATGACTTCGGATTCCATGCCTAGCTAATATGGTCTATGTCGGTTATTGCCTATTGTCATTATGTGGGATACATGCTAGTGTAGGATAAGTTTTATGAAGTTTATGTGGTTGTATGGGACACTATCTAGACATTGCACAACAAGGCTACGAATATGTTAGTATGTGAGTCCCTAGAATCTCTTTAGTTTATTTGAAAGGATTGTTTGTCCGGTCCTTTCATAACTCACTCAAGTGAAACTTAGAATACCCTTTGGTAGGCGGGTGTCATGCTTATGTGTTTTGAAGTGATCTCATGAAATATATGTGGCGTTGATGATATATGTGATTCTTATAATTATGTTATGAAGTTTTACTCAAAATAGCATTTTTATGCAAATGTCCTCTTATCATTATTTTATGCATTACACCATACCTAGTACATGCAGTGTACTAATTCCATATATTTTATCTATCTTAAAAGCTCTAGGTGGTATCTGAGAGGAGTCTCAAAGTGAATCTTGGATTAGCATTTCATTCACGCAAGAGTTGTATGTCCTCACTTGATTCGAGGACATTCTATTGTTTAGATTTCTTCATTAAAAGTATTATAACTGACTTAGATATTTTCTATTCGTTTAAGTATGGGTTGTGTCCCAACGTATTCTATAAAAGAGATACGTTGAAGTGTTACTATTTCATGATAAAAGTTATAATTTCACACTACTTTTCATACATGTATGCAATGAACAATTTTAAAGGGCTTGTACAAGACCTCTGAGAGATCAAGTAAGACGTGTTCCGATTCGAGAATGCCCAAAATTCTAGGGGGGTACTCTCGGGTCGTTACATATATGTATCAAGATGATAGAAGTAGTACAAATACAAATACAATTTTGAATGAGACCTTACATTTAACACCAAAAGTAATACAATCCTTTCTATGAATTTTGATAACATGAGGTTTTCTTTGGAAATTTCTTCTTGGATGATGCGTGTGTTTGCTTCTTAGAAACCTTGGACCTTAACTATGGTAGGCATAATCAGGATTAAATAGATCAAAATATGAAAGGGAATAGACTTCTTAACATATAGTTAATGGACAATCTATATTATGAAAGGTTATATTTCCTAAATGTACAGACAACCCCTCAATTATAAATGTTTTGTGCAACACATTAAGAAGTAAGGTTGTACTAGATAAGACTTTTAGGCACCCTAATATGACCTGCTATGATACCACTTTTTTCACGCCCCAAGTGCCATTGAGACGGATATGCACTCAATGCCCTAAAGGTCTAGGAGAAAGAACATATATCTTAGTGGATAACTATTGAAACTTAATATTTAAAAGTAACTTTGTCAACTAGTACTAGGAAGAATTAGCACAACAATTTTGGATGATAAATATTTAATGAAGTAGTTTGACATATTCTTAAAACTTGGACTATATAAAGAATCCCATTAGCTGCATTGGAGATTGTACACCCTCACATTGTATCTTTTACCTTGAGAATCATTTGGAGATCTTAATTTGTTGGTAGACATAGTATATGACTTCATGACAAAAGCTATGGGATCAAATAGCCTTACATACCTTAATTCTATATTCATAAAGCTTATGAAGTCTCAACTTGTCCTTTAAAGTCATAATCTTCATTTGCAACAAACAGTCGAAAAGGCTAATATTAGTAGTTTACCAACATACTCGGGATATTTCAAATCATCAAAATAATATTCGTGTAACCAACCGATAATCATTCTAATTGAGTGTGTTCTTTCAGACATTTTTTCCATTATAGTTATTTACATGTAAAATCATTCCCACGAGGTTTGTTGGCACTCCACAGTTCTTGAGATTTGATAGGCAGTGAGCTTACAAAAACTTCAATTCTGATTATGTATCACCACAACTTATAAAATTCCCCCCAAAAACTTTCGTCAACCGTTCTCTAAGAACATGCATGACCTCCCATAAACAAATCAATACAATTATAGTCATCAATATCCAAATATAAACAAAATACCTTTAAATTACAGTTTTTAATCACCATTCCATGAGTTCCAATAAACCCGTATGTCTAGAATCCTCAAATAAACATATAATTAAAGGTTATGGCAGCGCCTTACCTTGTCTATATTAATATGTTTTCCCCGTCAATTATTTTTGTAACCTTCTGTTAATTTTCGAAATATTAACTAGGGTTACTTAAGGGGTTCTACTTAGTGAGGGAAGGGGTATGGGACTCTACTTACACATGGAAAAAGTTGACCTTGAGGAAGTCTCAGGAGGTTGTTCTTATGTACTTATGAATGAAATGCAATTGTTCACTTTATATAATGTTGACGTTATATTAAATTCACTATATGTAATGAACATGATGCTAGTTTATGTTGATGTACATGATTATTAAAATTCATGATATGAAGATATATGAAATGTAGATCTTGTTTATGGTCCTTTGCTTTGTTTACATGATTATGTGAGGTTATGGGGCTTCAAATAATCATTGCATTTGTAGGATTGGGAAAGGGTTGTGATTAACGGTCTTATATGTTTTGATTTTTTGAGAACTAGAAAATGAATTTTTTTGTGACATTATATTAGAGTTGCTATGTTGATATGATCTAATTAGATGTCATTCATGCTGATATGAAATTAAGATAATGTTGTGCTTGTGTTGATATGAACTTGTCTTAACTGATTTTGTGATAATTGACTTGGATATGCTATTATATGTGCATAAATGTTTTTGAAAATGACTTAGCATGGTTTTTTACTAAATGTCTTTTTAAGAATAATTTCAATAATCTTACTTGCATATGATTCCATACTTAGTACATCTGGTTGTACTAATCCATATTCTCTCCCTTTTCCAAAACAATATAGGTTTGGGCCATTAAAGTGTCAACGTCGTTTTGCGACAAGACTTGGACTTTCCCCAAAGTTTTGTTAGATCCTCAATGTTTCAAGGATGATGTCACCTTTCTATCTTAGTCGTATTGGTTATATCTAAAGACGTTTGTTTCATCTCTAATTCTAGAGACTATTGTTGTAAGCCTATATGTGCCATATTGTATTGATCTAAGGTCTATTACCAATGTTGTGATACTCTTTAGATGGTTGAATGTGAGACAATGTTATAAGGCTAAATCTTATGTATTGTTTATGTTGCCTAAATGAAAAGCCTATGTAAGTTTCATATACGAGTAGTGTATGTAAAGTCCATATAAAATATGTGAGAGGTATATGTATTCATCATTATGTAACATTTTTAATTTTCGCATTTTTGACGTATGATATGTTATGAGTAATTCTATGGGATAGTGAAAGTCCTCTCCGAGGATGAAGATACCAGTTATGTCTAGGGGGTGATTCTCGGTCATGACAAACTTTGTATCATAGTATGAGATTGGAGAAATCTTAGGATTTCTCTCTCACTAAGACACATCTACGTACAGTCTTGTTCATGTGTATGAAGCGCGCCACACTTATGAATGAACTCGATGTGATGCTTATGAAGATACTGTTTCTTTGGTAATCTTTAAAGTCGTGCCCCTATAGTGATAACTCTATGTGTCATTTTCTTCTACCCTTTTTATTGTGGTTATAGGCGATGCCTACAAGATGGGATGCTACAAGGAGAGTGGAGGAAGAATTTGATGATGTGGGAGTTCCTCCTCAAGATAACAAAGCTCCTTTGCAAGGCAATCAAGTTCCTCTACAACACCAAGCTCCGGCCATTCCTCCAAAAAATACTAATGGAGAAATAAGAACGGATTTTATAATTTTGGATCAAGATAGGACTACTTAAGCTCAATCTATAACTACTTAAGCTAAAGCCATGACGGCTCAAGCAAACCGGGAAGTAACACCCCATGTGCAACAAAATGCAAGTACCATGGCTTCTCACTTAAGGGACTTCACAAAGATGAACCCTCCAATGTTCTTTGGGTCTAAGGTGAATGAGGACCCCCAATCACATTCTATATGAGGTCTACAAGAGTCTATATTTTATAAGAGTGAGTTCTAATGAGAAGGATGAGCTAGCCACAAGGATGTGTCTCAAACTTGGTACATTCAATAGAGAGAGAATAAGGATTTGAGAGCAGGTCCCATAAGTGGGGAGGTGCTTAGTAGGTCTTTCCTTGATAGGTTTCTTTGTAGAGATTAAAGAGAGGCAAAAGTGGAAGAGTTCATCAACCTTCATCAAAGACATATTAGTATGCAAGAATATTCTTTAAAATTCACAAAATTGTTAAAATATTCTCATTCTTTGGGGCCTAATACTACGGATGAAATGAGCCATTTTTTGACGGGTTTGCCCGATGATCTTTTGTAAGATTGTCATTCGGCGATGCTACATGACAACAAGTTCATTTGTCATTTGATGGTGCATGCTCAACAAGTTGAGGACAATATGCTCAAAAGGAAGAATAGGTAATCAATAGGGAGAAGGCTTATGAAGGAGGTGCTTATAAGGGTAAGTTGGAAATCAAAAACAATCTTAAGTTCAAGAACACGTTCTTGTCACGACTAGGGAGCACCCCCTAAATGTAACCGGCTTCCTTTTTCTCGAATATGTCTAAGACTAGCCTTTTACAATTGGCTATTACATTTCATAGGTCAAAAAGTGCAGAAAATATAAAAATTTCTACATATTGAGGTATACACAGACCTCTCGCTTACTTTAGATATATACATATGGAGTTTAGTTAGACTCCTCGCATAGTAAGCTTACATAGGCTTCTCGTATAGACAACATAAGATACATATGAATTAGTATAGTACTTCGTCTCATATTGAACCATCTAAAATGAGTACAAATGTTTGAAATAGCTAATACAAAGTCAATATGCAATTAGAGGCTTACATCAATATTTCAAATTATAAAGGAATGAACAATTTCTTTATGACAATACAACTTCAAACATAGAGCATATGGAAGGTAACATCCTCAATGAGGACCTACCAATACTTGGATAATATAGTCCAATTCTTCTTAAATTATCCACTTAGGAACTTAATGGCCGGAATCTACATATTTGTAAAAAACATAGAAATCTGGGTTTGTACAAAACACATGTACTAAGTATGGATCCTATACATAAAATCATTAATGCATGAGAAAAGGCACAATTTATTAAAATCATGCTCTATGTTCAACACTCAACGTGCACATGCTTGAAACGTGATAAGTCAACCCAACATTATATAAACCCAAAACATAAGAAAAATAAAACAATAATTGTGCAATGCCAATAATATAACCCCATAACGCTATCCAAAGCGAAGCATCACATTTAGTCTCTTATTATATACATATGACAAAATATCATTCTTTCTCATAACATGTTTGATTCATAACCTCATCTTTAATTTGACATACAAAACATTAAATCAACTTACTCATACAAGAACACTTCTATGTCCATCCCTTAGGATCCCACATGTGCAATGAGTAAGAGACCTCCCATACCATCCCTCACCCTATGTGTAACCTTTAAGACAATCCCTAATAATATTTCTCATACTTGACTTATAAATTTACCATATTACATTAGGGAAAGAACCGCAATACCCGACTTGAGACCATTTGAGCTACATGGAATCCGGTGTTTTTCTCCCACACTGAAAAAAAATGGGGCTAACACTTACCTATGGTGTAACCAATAAGACATATCTATCTAGGTGGATACACTAAGTTATAGTCCAATGCGGGCACATAGATAAGTGTTAAAGAGATTGTTACTAAAAACCTTGAGTGACTAACGTGGAGGTTTCAATCTCATTATACAACACATATCTTTGAATTCATACTTACTAAACGTTAAGAAACCCATGAAGGAGTCCGTACTTTCTAAACCTAAGACCTCCATCTCATTTACATGACCTTTCTCTGCTATGCATTTATTCTCTTTAATAGTCATCATGCTCTTCATAAAAGATCATGTTATTCTCCAATAAACCCCTATGTGAAAATTTTCATCGTAGTAGCTCATAGATATTCATAAGTGACATCTAACCTATAACTTTAGAAAGACTACATACAACTAAGTTAACCTTTCACTCTATATTTATCACAATCATAAGATGTTATTTTAAAACCTTTAATTATTATATAGAATCATGGTTGTCTGCTTCATAGCAAATTCAATAGTCTAGGGTTAGGGATATTGAATACTGACTATTAACATCACAATCATAAATTACACATGGAAGTATTACACTGTAAGTAAATCATACATCATAATAGGATTCTAGAACAATCAACTTGATACCTTATTGCCCTCCCTTTCCCTTCATACCTCAATTACCCAGAATTACATATCCATTACACAAACAAGGTAAATAAAAGAAATAATACATCAGAATTACTATTCGATGAGAGTGGAATTTATCCTTTATTTTGTCCTTTCAATTCACTCGGATTTCTTCCGTTTCATTGATTTTTTACACATTCATATAGTTAGCATCCTTCACAATTTCTATTGAATCACAATATATAATGAGTATAGGGAAGTATAAGGGTTCAAAGGGGAAATCTTGATAGATAACATTGATTAACAATTTCATTTTGAAAAGAGAACCCATGTCTAGATTGAAACCCTACTTTTGAAAAATTTGAAAATCAACATTGAAAGGAATTCCAAGAGTAAAAGAATCCATACGTTGGTGATGATGTTTCAACACATTTAAGATTAAAACCTTGGTGAATTCGTTCTTTAATTGAAGCTCTAGTTTTCTTCAAAGAAGGTTGATGTTTGGAGAAGAGAGAGACTAGAGAGTAAGAATATGACTTTGTTTTTAGGAATTGAAGTGTCTTAGGTTAGTTTTTGAGTTATACATCTTTATATAGCCCCTTAATTAGCTTAATTAAACACTCCCTAACACTTAATAATGCAATATTATGAAAATCTAAGACCTAGTCAAGAGCCTCACATGAGTGTCAAATGTTTTTAACAATGTTTTAAGCTCATTAAAAGTGTATAAATGTTATAGACAAAGTTTTAGTGTCAAAATGTCGAGGAACGTTTAAAATGGATAAAATCTGGTTAAAAGGTTTCTAACACATATTAGAGTAATTTTAGTGTCAATAATTTGGGGTAAGAATTCCCAAGAATCACCCTATGGGTCCTTGACGAGGACCCTTTCATTTTAACCCAAAGCCGTCAAATGGGACAGTGAAGGCAGTGTCAACCTACACTTGCAATTGATGGGTCCTTGGTGAGATGAGGGGCGTCGGTGCCTCCATTTGGGCACATAGCAAATTATATGAAAACGGCCAAATGTTGGGTAACTGACCAAAACAAAGGACCTGCAGGGCAGTTGGTCCCAAGGCTCGTCAACTGACCAACGGACTATAGGTCGCGATCTCGCAGGTCAGGCCTGCAATTTCAGTGGTGAGTTTTAATTGTTTCATTTTATTAAGTTTATTTTAAGTCTGAGACGACAGAAGTGGACTACGGTCCATCAATTGATCGGCTGGTCGTTCTGCACGTCCATTATTTCATTTAGAGACCCTATTGTGATAGACTTCAAAAATTATTCTAAGTGTTAGACGATGGAAGTGTACTACATTTCGTTGATTAATTGATGAGCCGTTTCGATGTCTCAAGAAGTAAGTAAGCTAAATTGATTGTTTCCATCTGTGGACCCTATCAACCGTCTATCGACTATCCATTGGTAGTGCCCCTTAACCACAATTACATGTATGAACTTTATTGTGCTTTTTGTTTCTTCTCTTACTTTGGTTGTCTCGAGTTTGTATTATGATTTCTATGACCCTAAAACCAGACATTGTTTATTCCAGGGGCAGGTAAAAGTCTGTGGCACCATCACGTTGGATTATAGGCACTTTCGATGATGATAGGAATCCCAAGTGTCCCTCCAGGTATAAACACCCTTACACCAGCTGCACAAGCCACTCTTAGTACCCGAGAAGGTGGTTTATGACATACTCACTACCTTCCTGTCTGATGAGGAGCGCACATTCACCGGCACAACGTCTGGGTCTGCCTAGTGTTATGAAGGAGTTTCTGTCTTTGCAAGTGCATTAGGATCAGTGTCTTCTCACTATTCTGGGTCAAATGAGCGCACTGCCTCCGGTTCCACAACACATGTAGCAAATCAATAAGAGCAATCTTCCCACCAAGCCTCGTCTAATGATGGTACTAGCTTAAAATTGTCCTGGCACCCCAGGCAGATGTCCCTATATAAGTTGAGGAGGAGGAAAACCAGTGGTGCTTAGATGGTCAATATCAAGTCTACATGGACGCCAAGTTTTGATATGACAGAGGGGGTGATGACCCGGTTTGTGATGGTCGAGCATAGAATTCTTACACCGAGTCTTCACACAGTCCTTGATGTGTAAAGATTGTTCAGCCGCAATAGGCTCGAGTGGATGGCTAGGAGTCTTGGGATGTATGTGAGGATATTGTTCGAGATTTCAACTCCTCCTATGTGGTAACTCTCAGAGGTTCTTTGAATAGGTGGAGGATACTCGCCAAACATGACCCGCACACCACATTGCTAGTTCGAGGCTACCGGGTGGATATTTCTCCAGTTACCATCCTTCATTTCATTTATTGAACCTCCACTGGTATTACTCGGTTACCCTTGACTCCAATGTTTGACTACAGGTGGGAGACTGCCGAAATTAGCGAGTTTCAGAGGACTGTTGAGCAGAGAGAAGAAGGTAAGAAGTGGATTGCTCAGTATCTATCCATCGATGGGGAGGGGGCAGATTGTGTGTTGGAACCAAGAGGTCTGATAAAAAAGACGGACCTCACTTTCATATCCAAGTTTTTCTGGCTGTTATTTCACCACCTCCTATCTCCAATAGCAGCAAATAATATTCTTACTTGGCATAGAGTGGTACAGGTAGAAGCCATGGTGTCAAGTTTGGAGATCAACTTCGCAAAGTTGTGTATCATGGTGATACATGAGAGGACTTTCAAGTCCTGCACTACTTACCCTTTACAATTTCTTATCTTCCATCCATGCAGACATGCCACAGTTTCTATTTTGAACTTTGATACAATCCCATCTTCGAGTGGCACAGTTGATATAGGTCTCATAAGTGATGAGGCCAATGTAGATATAATGCCCTAAAACAAACTAAGGTGAACTAGAGCTTTGTAATGGTTTCTTTAGTTAATTTAAGTTAAAATCTGTTATATTAGCGTTCTTAGGAAGTGTGTGAAGTATGGTTAAGTTTGGAGGTCAAACGACCAAGAACATCCATGACGTTCGGAAGGTGTGCCTTAGAAAGTACTTGTGTGTCTTGATGTGTATCAGTGAGTTTTACGCGTTTGTTTTAATCGCGTTATGTTGTACCCTATGAAATTTTGCAAAGGGTTGGCAAGGTTTTATATGAGTTGACATTACCTAGTGAGCTAGCTTCTCTTCACCCGGTTTTCCATGTATTCATGCTTAAGAAGTGCATTGGTGACCCCGAGTACATTTCTTCCTGTTGAAGGTCTAGGAGTGGATGATAACCTCTACTATGAAGAGGTTCCAGTAGAAATCATTGATCGACAAGTGAATAAGTTGAGGAACAAGGAGGTGGCCTCCGCAAAAGTGTTATCGAGGAACTAACTAGTTGAGGTAGAAACATGGGAGGCCGAGGCCAACATGAAGTATTGTTATCCTCATCTCTTTTCTAACTAAGGTTATTTATTCCTACTATTAATGAAAATAAAGTATAAATTTTAATTTGACTTGTTTTACAACGATATGCATATTTATGATGAAAGTCTATGTTGAAATGAACTTTTATGGAAAAATGTTCATTTGCTTCATTTGCACTTATTTGGTGTATTTGGTATGTGTTTCCTTCATTAAATTGTATTGACCATGTTTATGTGTGTCGAAAGAAGATTAAACATAAGTGACTCTATATGTTTTATTGAGCTCCTGTTGTTGTTGAGAAGGAAAATCCTCATATTGTGATGTTGAGCTCATATATGCGGTGATGCTTTGATTTGCTATATAAAAATTACATGGTTGTATGTTATTTGAATTGTAACACATGTTGTTATATGTTGTTGGTTGTTGGGCTACAAGTATTGTGTCTATCCTTTCCCTTTAAAAGACATTAGTGTCATTCCGGGACGAATGTTCCTAAGGGGGGGATAATGTAACACTCCGAAAGTCCATTCCTCACATGATGAACTAACCTTTAAAAAACTATTGCTATGACTAAAAAAATGTTTATAAACAATTTAGGAAGTTTTAGAGTCAAGGCATCAAGAAACGTCCATGACGTCCGGAAACTAGCGAAATGAACTAGTTGACATCTCTATGTTGTGAAGGTTTGGGAGTATCATATGGAGTCTAAAACTTGTAAAAAGACTTTAAATAGGTAAAATATAGTATATAGGGCCCAAACATACAGTAAAGACTCCCCAAGGACAACCTGAAGGGTCCTTGAGGAGGACCCGAACATGGGCAAGCAGACTGCCAAAACAACCTGCGCACAGACAAGAAAGTGGAAGCTGCTGCACATCGCACATACAACACGAGGAGGAAAAAAAGTTTCCTCGCTACTTGGGTTCTCCACTAGTATTACTTAATCAACCCGAATTTCAAAATTAAAATGTGAAACTGACCCAGCGACACGCAGCCACTTCCGAGATTCGTTAGTGTCGTATTTTAGTCAATTTGACTTCACAAAAAGACCCAATTGAGTGAGGGTATTTTGGGTAATATAGGGGGTTATTATATATTTATTCAGGGTCAGTTGTAATTAATTTTTACTCACTCCAAATTGAATACCCAAAACAAAACCCAAAAGCTCTCATCTCTCTCTACTTTCTCTCTCTATTCATCCACCATTGAAGGATCAAGGAAGCTTGAAGAAGAACACCACGTTCTCAACTTTCCTTATAAAATTGTGGATTAACATTCATTAAGGTTTTTTTGTATTCACTCTTGGGATTCCTTTCCCCAAGAGGTGCTTTCAAAGTTTATTTCTAAAACACCCAATCCAATGGGTTTTCCTCTTTTATTGGTTTTCTTCTAAACTTGAATTGATGGTTGATTATTAATAATTGTGATCAACCATGTAAAATTAATTGTAGATTGTTGAGTAATTGATGTGAATTAAAGGAATTTTGTGTGGATCATGTCCCTTCTCCAATTTCCCCAATTCTTAGATCTTTCTTATGAATTGATAGGAATTTAAGATGTATTGATTGTTAGACTTTTTTTATCTACTCTAATTCATTCATGGACTGCCTAGAATGATGTGTTATTGGTATTGGATCAATTTCTTGGTGAATTCATGATGAACCCTATTTGCCCTAACCATAGATTACGAATTGATGTTAACTTGGATAGTGATGATGAAATTGACCTAGTTCTTCTGTTAATTACTATTGTATGATGTAATTACACCTATTGATGGATGAAATTGGATTGGTTGAGGGTAAAAACCATGATGATGGCTTTTGAAGGAGAATTTGTAAGACTTTTTTTATCTTAAATTCTAAGACTTTGTGATCTTAAATCTTTTCTTCAATTGTAATGGCTTTTACTTGGCGATGAAGTTCAATTGAAGCATGTCTTGTTATTGAAATAAGTAAGTGTTGGTATGATGATAAAATTGAAATGTCTTGATTATGTAATTGTGAGATTAATCTTAAGACTTAATGATATAAGGTTGGTTATTGTCTATGTGCCTTATTATGACATGATAATGAGGATTGGCTAATCTCACATATGAGGGTCTTATTGAAAGGAAATTCTCATGCAATTCCTATTAAGCTAAATGACTATGATATAGAAGGGGTTAGTCTCCTATAACTATACTAAGTTATGATGATTAATAAGGTTTAAACACATTTCAAAAAGGGACTCTAGCTTAGCACCAAGTGAACTAGTAATGAGGAGTGTCCCTTACAAATATGGGAAGTTAGGTTCACTATTGTACTCTTGAGATTGGAGACTATAATGCAATGTGCATAAACATAGTCTCAAGCATATCTCCTAATTTTTGAACTATGTTACCCGAGAGGAATAGTAGCTAGTTGATCTACCTAGAATGTTATGTTCATGTGTTGGTACTACCTTGGCAAGTAGTACACCTTCTGGTGTAGGGTTTCATAACACCATTCAATATATAGCTCTTGTTGTCTATATCGGTTAAGGAAAGTGTTCCCAAAAGTAAATCAAGTAACAAAGTGAAAACTTACTAGGGTGACTTAAAGGGTTTGACTTATTATAGGTAGGGGTATGGGACTCTACTTAGACATTGCACAAGTTGACTCTAAGGGGAATCCTAAGAGGTTGTCCTTATGTATGATATTATGAAAAATGTATGATGTTTACTTTGTATGATGACATTCTAAAATGATGATGATTATTCGTGAATGTGATATTGGTCAATATTTCTAATTATGATGATATCTACGCATGACACTACGTTATGTGAAGTTAGACAATGCTTGTGATCTTTCATTTGGTTTACTTGGTTGAGTAAGGTTATGGGGCTTTTCTTGGTCATTGCACATGTAGACTTGATGTTGGGTTATGAGTAAGGGTCTTTTAAGTAATGAAATGTTAAGGATTCTACTACACATATTGACTTGATTATACTTGATGATATTGGTCTTGTGATAGATATGATCTTATCTCAATGAATATGTGGTTATTAGCTCATATGGGTTCTTGAAAGTGAATTGAATACTTTGAAATGACTTAGCATGCCTTTTAAAGTAAATATCCTTTTTTCATGCATGTTTCAAATATTTTATGTGCATATGCCTATACTTAGTACAAGTGATATACTAACCCATGTTTCTATTTTACTACAAAATGTACGTTGCGGTAGTTGAGCTTTTAGAGGGCTATTGAAGAAAGCTTGGAATCCTATTCTCCTAGTTCGGTAGGTCCTTCATTCCGAGGACGATGCCACTGTCTTGCTATTAGATATTGTTTAGCATTAAATACAATTTAGTTCATTCTTTATCTTTGATGACTTTGTATATGCCTATATGAGGCCTTTATTGTAATGAAGTATGGGTTGAGCCCTAATGTTGTATTCGACTTAGATGGTTTAATATGAGACGTATCCTAGACTTCTTATGAATCTATATTGCTATATTATGTATGTGAAATAAAAGTAGAAGCCTATGTAGTGCTTCCAATGAGAGGAGTCTATGTAAACTCCGTATGTATATATTATGTGTATGCAAGAGGTCTATGTAAACCTGAATGTAGAAATAATTAAAAAAATTTAAATTTTCTAAAATTTAACCTATGAAATGTAATGATGAATGTTAAGAGGTTAGTCTTAGTCCTCTTCTAGGGTGACGACATCAGTTACTTCTAGGGGGTGCTCTCATTGTGACACTTGAGACTAAAATTCTTAGTTGTTTAACCATGTTTTAGAGTCTCGCACATGAGTATGAGTTGCATCTATCATTATGATATAGGTGTCGTTAATGATATATTGTTTTGCATGCTCTAGATGATATCATAGTTACATGGGAAGATAGGTAGTTAAGCTATATTCCTAATGTCAATGTGTATCTGATGAAATTGCTAATGGCCTTATGAGTTGTTTTATCATATGTCGATGTGTGTTTTGAAAGTTATTACATTTTGAGATTTATAATGAAATTATAAACATGTCTAATTTTGGAGAAGGTAGTTCTTCCATAAAATGATGAAGTAAGTTTTCATGACGATGTGAAGTTGGTGTTCCTTGTAAGTTTGGTGCATTGATTGTGCATGTTTTATCTATGATGTTGTTGTCATTAGCTGCTAGTCTTGAGTCTTTACCTCTTGAAAGTGTTTTAGTGTCATTCGAGGATGAATGTTGTCAAAGTGGGGGAAATTGTTGCAACCCTCAAAATGAAATAGGAAAATCTAGAGACTATCATTTATTTTATGGGTTAATAAGGTTTTAAAAAGATAAATATATTTTAGGGGTTCAGTTTTAAAGAGACTAGAAGTTGAACATCAAAGAACGACCATGACATTCAGACACTAATCTTTTGAGTTTTTGTATTTTGATGATGTGTTGTTGGTCCTAGCCTTGTTTGAATGTGTTTTTGTGAGTCCACGTCAAGGCACGTGTTATACTCGAGTCTATATAACCCTTGTTGATGTTGGCTGAAGGTTCTTGACAAAGAGCCAAGCTAAAGGGAAAAGCCTTAGCAAAAGATCCAAGGTTGTCTCAAATTGGACCGTGAATATGGTCGTGAAATGACTTAGAATTACGGGGGCTTTACATGGAAAGTTGTTCATTGCCTAGAGGACCACGTTCCGTTAACTTGGCCATTAAACACCTTCACGGATCATGAAGGTGGAAGTGGTCCTTGACGGGCTTCCCCAAGTGAGGTGTATTAAGTAATTTCATTTAAATTTTTATCAGTTGGGGTTGATTTTAAATAGATTATATATTAAATATAAATATTTTAAGGTATTTTAACAATTCATTAACTCCTTATATTCAAAACCCCAAGTTCAAAAGAAGTTCTCTCTAGACCCATTGGAGCTTGAAGTCAAGGTGGAGCTAAGAGTGAAGATTTCCAGTGGGCTATTCATCAAATTTCGTGGGTTTTGTTCATATATAGTATGGTAATTAATCCTTGATTCTTCTATCATTCAAGGAGAAAATCAAAAGGCTTTTTCAAAAGATTTCAAAATACTAAAAGTTCTTATTTCGAATTCTAAGCATGGGTTATTGCATTAAAACATTTTAATGGATGAATTATGATTTTTTTCAAAATTAATTGATGAATTTATGATTAAAAAAAATCAATGAATCCATGATCATCCTAATTCTCTAATTTTGACTTATGAAGTCGGTTTGATGAATATGATTGGATGTAATTAAAATTGTGTTTATACTATGTTGTATTTTTGTTATCTACTCCCAATTTTGATTAATTATGATTAATTTTTGGAGAATTGAGTAAAGGTGATCAAGGCTTGAATTAAGGGTAAGTTGACCTAAATTGTTCTAGTCTCCTTGAATTGATCTTCTGTGGTATGGTCCACTTGTGGTGGCGGTGTTTACTTGATGTATAGGAATGCATATGTGAATTAGGATTATGGCCTTAAAGGCATTAAATGTGAAGTGAAGCGATGCTATTAAGTAAATGTATTGTGATGTCTTATGAAGTTATGAATGTTTATCTTGAAGATAGTATGGCTAATTGAAGTTTGATGTGAATATGAAGTATGATTGTGTGGATTATGATGAATGTCGTATGATAATATTTTGAAGAAAATGTTAAAATGATGGTTATTTTGTGAAAGGTTTAATCACATAATATCACACACACAATGAATGAATGAATGAATGAATAAAGCTGATGAAAATGTAATGAATGAGAGTCTACCGAAAGGGTTTTCTCAATAGAACTTTAATGAATGAATAGGGGATTTGGGGTGGCACTCTTCGTGAGTTGAGATATAGGGTGTGTTTGGTATGGAGGAAATGTTTTCCAGAAAACATTTTCCTATTTTCTTTTGTTTGGTTGCAACAAAATATTGGGAAAACATTTTCCCAAACGACTTGTTTTCCTAAAATCAGAGGAAAACGACTTCCGTAACAAATCTGTGGAAGTCATTTTCCAGAAAAGAAGCCGACGCGAAATTCAGCCCTCGCATATCCTCACTCTCAAACGTAGTGAAGGAGGCTGTTTCTCTATTATTTCTCCAGCTTGTTCCTCTCCAAATTTAGGATTCCCATTGTTGTTCTTCTCATTCATATTTCTGTAAGAAATTCGAAGGTATGCTTTCAATAATTATAGTTGTGCCATTTTTGATTGCGAAGTTCTTCAAAATATTCATCTTTCACTTGCTTCTTTACTGAAATACTTGCTCATGAGTTTGAATTTGACTTTATTTGGTGAATTTATGCATTTGATTCAATATTTTTTGGTAAATCTATGAATTGTGGCCTACTACTTTCGATTATTTCATATTTTTCTGGGATTTGACCCAAGTATGTTTGGTTGTGTGTGTAATGTTATTTGTTCACAGATATGTAGATTTGAAATAGGATTTTAGATTTTGATTTGTGGTTAAGAAATGGAAGATATGGAGGAGTGATGCTAAGGGTTTGAAACAGAGAAATGGGGTTGGGTCAAAAGGGTCTGATTGTTCATCAATGAACAATGATACTTATACAGCTGTTGTTGCTGCTGTAGTTAGAGCTCCTCCTAATGATTTTAAGGCTGTTAGGGAAGAATGGGATGCAATTAGGATTCAAACTACCTTTCGTAGATTCTTTGTATTCCCTTTAGATTTCTTGTTTTTTCCTTTTTATTGGGTAATTTGGAGGAAAGGCATTTCAATTATCTGCTGGTTTTGATATTGATTTCCTCAAAATTGATCAGACGTTGCTATAAGCCTTGGCAGATTTTCTTATTATGTTCTTTTCTTTGTTATATCATAAACGCAATTACGTTATATTGATCGTTGGAACAGATGGATATGACAAACAAAGATGAAGATGATGCAATAGTTGGAGCTGTAGCTACATCTGTTTTAGCTTTCGGAGTTGCGATTAATGTAGCCTATAAAAATCAAAGTAGCATTTCTAGAGAACCTTATAGGAATAAAGATCAAGAAAGGGAATTTTACATGAATAGTATTTTGAATGGAAGTGATATTCATTGTATAGGACAAATAAGGATGAGCAAGCATGTGTTTTATGAACTATGCAATGCTCTTAGAAGAAAAAATTTGTTGAGTTCAAGCAAAAACATGTCTATTCAAGAACAAGTATTAATATTTTTAGAGATCGTTGGTTTTAATGAACGTTTTCGCAAGATTGGATCACACTTCTATAGGTCAATCGAATCTATTCATCGATGCTTTCACACGGTACTTCAAGCAGTTTTGAAGCTCTACCCTATTCTTATAAAACCACCAGATGGTGGTATTCAACCGGAGATAAGGAACAACTATCGATATTATCCATGGTTTGGTGTAAGTGACATACTAAAATTTCAATCATTTTATGAAAAATAGTACATATTATTAACTTAGTTGTATATAGAATTGTATAGGAGCAATAGATGGCACACATGTATTGAACAACATCATTGATGGCATCCGTTCCTATTGAACAACAAAGTAGATTTCGTGGTCGAAAAGGCATAACAACACAAAATGTATTGGATGCCATCAACTTTAATTTGAAGTTCACGTATGTACTAGCTGGTTGGGAAGGATCTGCTCATGACTCTCGCATATTAAATGATGCATTAGACGGGTTTCAAATCCGCCAAGGTATCTTATTCAATCTAAAGTAATTTTATCGAAAAAATTAGGTGGACAACGTATATTAATTAACTATATCATGGCTTTGTAGATAAATTCTATCTTGGAGATGCGGGATATGGACTTCGTAAGGGATTCATTCCTCCTTATCATGGAGTACGCTATCACTTACAAGAGTATAGTGATCGTCTACCCCAAAATGAAAAGGAATTATTCAATCTTCGGCATGCATCATTGAGATCCACAGTTGAACGTGCCTTTGCTATTCTCAAGCGACGATTTCGTGTAATTGATAATGAACCCTTTTGAGACTTTAAAACTCAAGTGGATGTGGTATTAGCTTCATGCATTTTACATAATCACATAATTAATTTGGAGCCTAACGACATGATAATTCAAGAAGTAGATGTGGAACCACTAGTTCAACCTCAAAATGTTCAAATTACTCAAAGCTCTCAAGGGAGTCAAAGCTATCAAACCCAAAGACAGAGGCGTGAAGAAGCTAGAGAATGGTCGTCGAAAAGAGATGCCATTGCTCATGCCATGTTTACCGATTATGATAGGAGGAGGAATTAGATGTTCATAAAGAGTAGGTATAACTATCAAGTCAAAGTTCCTGAGTTAATTATTAGATGACCTGATTTTTTTGTGAACTGTATCTTGCTGTTTTTTCTAACACTGTTGCTTTTACCATTCTTGTTGTTCTGATAGCTTAAATGACATGGATATAGAGTTTGAGCTGGAGTAGGTTCATGTATTTTGCATCCACTTCAGTGATAGTCTGTTGAAAGTTCATTGTGAATAATCCCTTTTTGGGATGTCAGGATTGTTTGATTTTACCATTCTTGCTATTCTGATAGCTTAAATGACGTGTGTATAGAGTTTGAGCTGGAGTAGGTTCATGTATTGTGCATACACTTTAGTGAAAATCTCTTGAAACTTCATTGTGAAAATCCCTTTTTGGGATATGGGATTTGTTTGCTATTACCGTTCTTGCTGTTCTGTTAGCTTAAAGTACACGGGTATAGAATTTGAGCTGGAATAGGTTCATATATTCAATCCAGTGTTAATCTCTATAAACTTCAGCATGAATATCTCTTTAGGAATGTGGGTACTTCTTATCCTTACTTCTTGCTGTTTTGTCAGTTTAAAAGACATAGGTTAGAACTTGAGCTGGAATAGCTTCATGTATTCAGTATTCACATATATAGCTATAGAATGTAATATCTGACTAATATCCAAGCAATCTTGTCACCTAACAAAACCCTGTTTACTTTATCAAGAATCAACAGATTGTCCTTTTGCTTACAGATCAGAAAAGACTGTCAACACAGTGTCTGGTGAATTTACTGCAGATACATGTAAAAATGTGGTTGTCACTTGGTATATAAAGACTAAGGCAGGAATCTACTGAGACTATATAATTGTCATCTTAAGTATTAGAGTGGGGGAGTCTTTCTTATATTTGAATGTTTTCTGTAACAGCAAATAATGGGCAAAAAAGGAGAGAAGCAGTTTAGGTGGTCAAAGCCAATGGAATATTTGATGTTGGAGATCTTAGCGGATGAAGTGAAGCAGGGAAATAAATCAACCAATCAGTTTAAGGTTATCTCATTCAATCGTGTTTCGAATGCCATTAATGAACAATTAGGAATCGACTGTTCTCCAAAGCATGTGGAGAATCATCTCAAAACGCTAAGAAGCACATGGAATATAGTGCAAACTCTACTAAACAAAAGTGGTCTTGGATGGGATGACAACTTGAAGATGATTACTGCCAGTCCTAGAGTGTATGCAATGCATATTCAGGTAAGGTTGTTGTATCAGTATTGACGTTGTTTATGCAACTCTATGAATATTCAAGATATTCATGAAATACCTTAGATATTAATTTTTGACTTGAACGCTGTTTTTTTGTTTGTGAGAAATTAAAGAGTTGAGGCTTTAGTTTTATAGGAAAAGAAGAAAAGAGAGAGGTGGTTTTAGTTCTATATTTCGCCATTTCATGAAGTTTATGTTACAATTGTGTTATATGTTGATGTCTCTTGTTTAATACCATATTTTTGTCATTTATATTGTAGGCGCATCCTAGTCATGATAAGTTCATCAACAAGAAGATTGATATGTTTGAAGAAATGTCTCTTGTTTGTGGGAATGATCGAGCTAGGGGTGATTGTGCTAAGTCATTTGAAGATATAGGCTTGGATTGTAGTTCAGAGAAAGGTAATGAAGATGAGATTGAAGGACCGTCTAAGGAGAATGGAGTGCAAGATGTGAGTGAAACTTCTCAAGTCAAGTCAAGTCGTAAAAGAAATCTTCCTTCTGATGTGCAAGATGTGGTCGGTGATATTTCAACAAAACTTGGAGAAGTGGCAGCAGCAATAAGTAAGATAGATGATAGCCGATTAGATGTGACGAGGTTGTATGAAGAAGTTATGGCAATTGAAGGTTATGGGGAAGAGTTCTTAGGGGATGCTATTGACTATTTGGTACAAAGTGATACTTTAGCTAAGGGATTCATGGATAAAAATCAAAATCTTTGTAAGGTTTGGTTGGAAAGGTTCAAGCGACTACATAAATAGAATATATTAGTGAATAGGAAGAACATAACTCTATATAGTACTACTATTATTAGAGGACTTGATATCTTTTTGCTTGAATTTGATTTGTGTGCTTGAGACAAAGTTGTTTTACATGTTTACAGATTGTTAGTTTGTTGATTTAATGGTGTTATTGAACTAAGTATTCACAATTATATTATTATGATATGTTTTGTACAACTTACTGTTTGATATGTGTGTGTGTACAGAGATGAGCAATTGTGCACAATAATGTGAAAAACTTCAAGGCTCACTGTATAGTATAGTGTTAGCTAAAAGTATGTACTAATGTATGGTACGCTATTTTCAAGTTATTTTTTGATTAAAACGACACTTCGATACATAAAATATCTTATATTCATTGCAAAATTAGAGATCTTATTTTAAAGGATTAGTATTTGATAGTTTGTGTAGAAATAATAGAAAAATATCAAGTTCTAGTGGGGAGGGAGTTGGGGGTGAAAGAGCATAGAAAATTATTTTCCTAAAAAAATTCCTCACTCACCAACCAAACACTAGAAATTGTTTTCCGGAAAATGTTTTCCACTCACTAACCAAACATAAGAAAACAAGTTAAAAATCAACTTGTTTTCCTAGAAAACATTTTCTAGGAAAACATTTTCTATGGAAAACATTTTCCTTCATACCAAACACACCCATAGTGTCTAGTAGCAACCTCACTATTCCTAAGAGATTTGCAATGAATCAATGTTAGGTTGGGATGAGTACTCTTTGTGAGATGAGATGTAGTACTATCACATCCGGGGAGCACCTCCTAGACATAACTGGCGTTGGCGTCCTCGAAGAGGACTAAGACTAACCTCTTAGCATTCGTCAAAACATATCATAGTTTAAATTGCGAAAAATTTAGAACTTTTGATATAAATGTATCTTGTGAGATTTACATATCCCTCTCGCTTACACATTATATATACATAGGGAGTTTACATGGACTCCTTGGATAGGAAGCACTAAGATTTTACTTTTATTTCACATACATAATGTACAAAGATATTATAATAGGAAATTGTCTCACATTTAAACCATCTAGATAGAGTACAACATTCGGGCGTAGCCCTTACTTCATTACAACAAAAGCCACATATAGTCATAGACAAGAATAGTCTTCAAATGAAAGAGAATGAACTAAATTGTCTTTAAGACTAAAACAACATCTAATAGGTAGATAGTGGCATCGTCCTCAAAAGGTGAGGACCTACCAAATGTGGAGAATGAGAGTCCAAGTTATCTTCAATGGCCCTCTAAAATCTTAATGGGCGGAACCTACATGATTACAGAAATATAGAAATATAGGTTAGTACACACTTATACTAAGTATGGAAACATGCACATAAAACATTTAAAATCATGCTAAAGGGGACATTTGTTCAAAACTATGCTATGTTACTTTGAAAAGCCTTATGCACAACTAAGAACATATTCCTTAATATAAAACCATATACAACATAAGACCAACATCATCAAGTACAATCAAGTCAACATGTGTAATAGCATTCTTGAGTACATAACCAAAACAACTCCAACATCATGTTATAACAACAAAGCATGTATAAGAGTTCATAACTTCACAACATATGCAAGACTTTTACTCATAACCCACCATCAAGTCTAAAAATGCAATGACCAAGTAAAGACCCATAACCTTACTAAAACAAGTAAATCCAAGAAAAGACCACAAGCAATGGCTAACCTTACATAACATAGCATCAAGAGTACCATAATAATATTTAGCAATATAGACCAATAGCATGTTCATAAGTGAAACTAACATAATATAGTATCATCAACATGAAAATTCAATGTATACATAAAATTTACTTTATAAGACATAAGAACAACCTTCTAGGACTTCCCTCAAGGCCAACTAGTGCAATGTATAGGTAGAGTTCCATACCCTACTCAGACTAACTTCAACCCCTTAAGTCACCCTATTTAGTGTGCACTTCGTTACTTTATTTTACTTTTGGGAAAACTTTCATTTAATGACATAGACCAAAAAAGCTAAATGTTGAATCCGCCTCATGAAACCTTACAGCGAAAGAAGGTGGACTACTTGACAAGGTAGTACCAAAAGATGAACATCGCATTTTAGGTGGATCCACTAGCTTGTATTCCTATTGGGACAACATAGTTCAAGAACTAGGAAATACGCTTAAGACCCTCTTTATGCACATTGCATTATAGTCTCCAATCTCATGAGTACAGTATTGGACCTACCTTTCCTACATGTGAAGGGACACTCCTCACTACTAGTTCACTTGGTGCTAAAATAGAGTCCCTTTTGAATTGTCTTTAACTCCTTTTTAATAATCATAACTTAGTTTTGGACATAGGAGGCCAACCCCTTGTATAGTCATAGTCATTCTCATTAGGAATTGCATTAGAATATACTTTCAATACAACACTCATATGTGAGATCAAGACATTATCATCATCATATCATAATAAGGTAAATAGGCAATTCATAACGAACCTTATATCATTACATCTTAAAGTAATCTCACACCTTCATATAATCAATATATTTCAATTGCATCATCATACCAACACC
The DNA here is from genome assembly GCA_027705065.1 of Solanum peruvianum. Lineage (NCBI taxonomy): Eukaryota > Viridiplantae > Streptophyta > Magnoliopsida > Solanales > Solanaceae > Solanum > Solanum peruvianum. Next base: position 19,181,671 of record JAKWJD010001763.1, read on the forward strand.
TACTTAATACAATCATAAGATATGCTTCAATTTAACTTCATCACCAATTACAAGCCATCACAATTGAAGTGAAGGTTCAAGATCACAAAGTGTTACCAATTCTCCTTCAAAAGCCTTCATCATTGGTCTTACACTAAACCAATCCTATTTCATCCATCAATAGGTGTAATTACATCATTCAATAGTAATTAACACAAGACATAAGTCAATTGCATAAATACAAATCAAATCAATATGAGTTCATAACCTAGGATTAGGGGATTTGGGTCAATTCATGATCTATTCCACATAGTAGGTTTAACATCAAGAACTAGAATAAATGAACAATAATACATCATAATATAATCATGATAATCATTTTAAATGAAGTAAATACAATTTGAAATATCAATTTTAGATTAAGAAGAAACTCATATGAAATCATCTTTTTAAAATTAATTTTTGGAAGAGCCCTTTGGGGAAAGGAATCCCAAAGGTGAAAGGTTCCCATACCTTGACATTTATTGAAGATTTATGTATAAAAGTGATGTTTTCGAAGCCCTATAACCCTTATAACTTTCCCTTTAATGGAGTCTTCTTTGGGAGGGAGAAAGTAGAGTAATTTGGGTTTGGGAATTGTGGGCTGTTAAGTTGAATTTAGACTTAAGGTAGTCTATATAGTCATTTAACTACCTTAATTAACCATATCTTAAACCCTAATAAAACACCTAACTAATTAATTTATTTATTGAAATACTTAAAATAAGACAATGAAAATGCAGGCCTGGCCTACGAGACCCCGACATACAAGTCGTAGGTCAGTCGATGCCCATCTTCACCCACCGTCCTGCAGGTCCATCGATAAGTTTAGAGACTATACATTTTGGTCATTTTGAAAAAATTTCTAAGTCCTCAATGATGGAGGCATCGACGCCCCATCGTCCAGGATGCCTCGTTGCCTACAGTCGTAGGTATCTAATACCTAGTGACAACTTTTTGGCCAAAATAGAAGGGTCCTTCTAAAGGACCCTTAGGCTGGTCCTTGGGGATTCTTACCCAGATGTTTAGACCCTAAGCCTTATCAAATGATATTTCCACACCTTTCCACCAAATTTCATCAAATTCCAACTCCTAAAACCCCGTGAAATTGGATAAGGCACACTAGCACCTCTTTCACAATTCTCTGAAATCATGGACGCTTCTTGACATCTTGACTCTAAAACTCCCTTTATGACTTATAACCATTATTTTTTACCTTAAAACAGTGGTAAGACCTAGAAACTCATGTGAGGTTCTAGATTAGGTCTTTGACTTTCGGAGTTTTACATTATCCCCCTTTAGGAACATTCATCCATGAATGACACAAAAATATTTTGTAGGGAAAGGATAGACTCAATACTAGCAGCCCAGCCAATAACATACAACATATCAAAACATTAGTTACAACTCAAATCAACATAAAAACATGGCATTTACACATAGAAATAAAAAACACCAATTACTACTTATACGACCTCAACATCAAAACATGAGGATTTTCCTTATCAACAACAACTTGAGCTCAACAACATATATAGTCACTTATGCCAAAACTCACTTCAACACACATCAATATGTTCAATGTCATTTCATTAAGGTCACTACATATCAAATACACAAATAGTGCAAATCAATCAAAAGAGCACATTTCTATACAAACTCATATTAGTAAAAACCTTTACCATAATTATGCATGTCTTTGAAAAATAAGTCAAATTCAATTTTTACTCATTATAATAATTATTAATAGGAACGAATAACCTTAATTAGAAAAGATGAGGATAATGGGACTTTTTGTCGGTCTCGGCCTCTCATGTTGCTCACTCACTAGGTGGTTCCTCCATAACACCTTTACGGAGGGCGCCTCTTTGTTCCTCAACTCCTTCACTTGTGGATCAAGGATTTCCATCGGAACCTCTTCATAGGAGAGATCCCCATCCACATCCACACTCAATACGAAGAATGGACTCGAGGTCACCAATGTACTGTTAAGCATGGAGACATGTAATACTGGGTGAACCGAAGCTAGCTAACTAGGTCATCTCAACTCATATGAAACCTTACCAACCCTTTCTAAAATTTCATAGGGACCCATATAGTGAGGACTTAACTTCCCCTTCTTGCCAAATCTCATCACCCTTTTCAAATGTGAAATTTTCAAATACACCTTTTCACCTTCATAAAATTCTAAATCTCTTGTCCTATCGTTGGCATAAGACTTTTGCCGGCTATAGGCTGTTTTCAATCGGTTCCTTATGATGTGAAATTTCTCTAAAGTTTTATAGATCAATTCGAAACCAAAGAATGAATACTCGCCAACTTAAAACCAACCAGCCGGAGATCTACATCTTCTACCATACAAAGCTTCAAAAGGAGCTATGGATCTAGTCGAATGGTACCTATTGTTATAATAGAACTCAACCAAAGGCAAGTGTTCATCCCAACTTCCCATGAAATCAATTACATAAGATCTAAGCATATCCTCAAGGATTTGAATAATGCGTTCCGCTTAACCATCCGTTTGGGGATGAAAAGTGTTGCTTAACTTCACTTGATTACCCAACACTTTTAGGAACAACCTCCATAATTGAGAAGTAAATTGATCACCTCTATCCGAAATAATGGATAATAAGATCATATGAAGACTCAAAATCTCAGTGATATAGATTCTTGCATACTCTTCTACCTATACGTAAACTTAACGGGGATAAAGTGAGCGGATTTCTTCAACCTATTCACAGCCACCCATAAAGAGTCATTTTACCTTCGAGTCGGAGACAAACTCTCTGCGAAGTCTATATTAATGTCTTCCCACTTCCAAATCACCCCTTAAGAAGAATGACTCATTAAGCTTACCAAGAACCTATTCCTTTAACTACATCAATGATGGATCAATGTGTTGCTTAGACTTCACCTCAACCACCAAAGACGATTCAGAGTTATGATGGACCATAAAACCCCCATTAGGAGAATGTTCCAATTGAAAACCCAAATGAGCCAACCTATGGACATCTTTCACTAAGTCTTTCTTGTATTCTTCCATATGAGACACACTACTCATGGTCATAAGACTTAGAGCATCCGAAACCATGTTGAACTTGCCGAGGTGGTAGCGAATATTCATGTCGTAATCTTTCAACAATTCCAGCTACCTTGGTTATCAGAGATTTAACTCCTTTTGAGTAAACACATATTGAAGATTCTTGTGGTCGGTACACACATGAACATGAACATCACATAGGTAATGTCTCCATATTTTCAAGGAAAACACCACAGCCGCTAATTCAAGATCATGAGTTTGGTAGTTCTTCTCTTGAACCTTGAGTTGTTTAGAAGCATAGGCTATAACCTTCCCATATTACGTAAGGTCACAACTCAATCCCACTCGAGATGCAACACAATATACTACAAAACCCTTGGTACCCTCTGGTAAAGTCAACATCGCAGTTGTGGTAAGCGTATCTTTCAAGATTTGGAAGTTTCTTTCACAAGCCTCCGACCACTCAAATTTCATATTCTTTTGGGTCAAAGTGGTCAAAAGAGATTCAATGGATGCAAAACCATCCACAAACCTCATATAGTACCTTGCTAGACCCAAGAAACTTTTTATATCAGTTAGAGCCAAAGGTCTAGGCAAATTTCTAACTACTTCTGTCTTATTTCGATCAACCTCTACACCCTCACTAATGATGACTTAACTAAGAAACGCCGCCGACCTTAGTCACAACTCACATTTGATATACTTGGAAATTAGTTGGAGTTCCTTCAAGAGTTGTAACACTGCTCTCAAGTGGTCCATATGTTTACCCTCATTATTCGAATATACCAAGATGTCATCTATGAAAACAATCACAAAGGCATCTAGGTAACTTAGGAACACCCTATTCATTATGTCCATAAATGCCGTGGGAGCATTATTCAACCCAAAAGGCATTACTCTAAACTCATAGTGACCATATCTTGTTCGAAAGGTCGTTTTGGGGATATCTCCATCGCTCACCTTAAGTTGGTGATATCCCGACCTCAAGTCAATTGTTGGAAAAGTATCTTGCCCTTTGGAGTTAATCAAACAAGTCGCCAATCCGAGGGAGAGGATACTTATTCTTAATGGTCACCTTATTGATTTGTCGGTAGTCAGTATACATCCTAAGTGACCTATCTTTCTTCATAACAAAAAGAACCGGAGAACCCCATGGGGAAATACTGGGTTGAATAAAGCCTATGTCTAGTGAATCCTTTAGTTAAGCCTTCAACTCTTTCAATTTAGTCGGAGCCATCCGATAAGGAGGAATCAAAATGGGATTTGTATCCTCTAGCAAATCAATACCAAAAGCAATTTCCCATTCGGGTGGAATTACGGAAAGATCATTAGGAAAGACATCCAGAAATTCCCTCACTTACGGGGACTAACTAAATGGGAGGAAATTCGGAGTCTAGATCTTTGACTCTTACAATATGGTATAAACACCCTTTAGATATCGTATTACAAGCATTTAGACAAGAAGTGATACTACCTATAGGAATAGGATTTCCCCCTCCCACTCTAAGACGGGTTCATTAGGAAAGTTAAACTTGACAACTCTTGTCCTACATTCAATGGAAGCAAAACAATCATGCAACCAATCCATTCCCAAAATGACATCAAAATCTACCATATCAAGTTCTACTAATTCAACATAAGAGATAACTCTATTGGCAACATTATAGGACAATTTCTATATACCATCTTTGCAACCACCAAATCACCTACCTGGGTAGACACCATAAAATGTTTATTAAAGATATCGAGCAAAATATCAAACTTTTTAGCGACAAAAGGACTAACAAACGACAAGGTAGCACCCAGATCAAGTAAAGTATAAACATTTAAAGGAAAGTCTTGTAACATATCGGCCACCACATCGAGATAACTCTCTTGTTCACCCCTAGAGAGCAAAGCATAAAAGCGATTCTTTCTTAGAGCATCAACATTAGAACCACTTGCTTGACCACTCCCCTTATCTTTCCGCTTCAGTTTAGGGAAATTTCTAACGTTGCGACCAGTTTTACCACAGTCGAAGTAATTGTCTGTCCCAACTAGGCATTCACCCATATATTTTTTGCCACACTTTCCACAAGTAAGCTTCTTGCTTCGTGAACTAGTACCTCTTCCCTTTTGATACTTAGGGCGAGACACCCTATCATCACAAGCCTTGGAAAATTTGGAAGGGAATTGATTGGGGAACCTCTTGTTAAATCGAGGCTTATCTTTAATTTCCAACCTTCCCTTTTAAGAACCACTTTCAAAAGACTTGGCTCTCTTGGCTTCTCTATTCTTCCTCCTTAGTCTACTTTCTTCCACTTGTTCAGCATGAACCATTAGGCAGATAATATTCATATTATCATGAAGCATACTCGAACAACATTCTTCCACCAAGTCATCAGATACTCCCATAATAAAAGGACTCATCTCATCTCCTGGGTTAGACACCAAGGATGTTACATACTTATAAAATTTTGTAAACTTTAAGGAGTAGCTAAGTACACTCATACCTCCTATACGAAGGTTGATGAATTATTCCACCTTAGTTTCCCTACACTCTCTAGGAATGAAATGATCAAGGAAGGACCTTTTGAAAATCTCCCAAGTCATCGGACCACCTATTAGTACCCTATTATCCCTTCAATGGGTGTACCAAGTTTCCACCACATCTGTGAGTTGATAGGCGACCAACTCGGCCTTATCACCCATAGTCACACCCATGGAAAATAAGATCTTATAGACTTCATCTATGAAAGGTTAAGGGTCTTAATCTGCTTTTGACCCAAAGAACAGAGGAGGGTTCATCCTAGTAAAGTATCTCAAACAAGAACTCATAGTGCTAGCACGTTGAGGCATACGGGGTCTGACTTCCCAATTCACTTGAGTCGTCATGGTTTGGACTTGAGAAGTGATGGCATTAGCTTGGGAATTCAAGGCTTGTGACAAATTGAGAAAAGTTGTCCTTATCTCTCAATCAGCCATTGGTGGAGGAGCAACCAGATCTTGATCACCCATAAGCACTTGTTCATGTGGAGTAACTTGGTTGTCATGAGCCCCCACATTAGCAATCCCTTCCTTGGCCCAGCTTCCCTTGTAGTATTCATACCTATAACCACAATATAAGGCTTAGGTAAAAAGAACTCATAAAGTAAAACTCTAGAGGCACAACTTAGGAACACAAAAAGATGAGAATTTCTAAGCATCACATAGTCTCTCATTCATAAGTGTGGCGCGCTTCACAATTATAAATAAGAATATATGTAGATGTGGTTAAGTGAAAGGTCGATCCTAAGGATATTCAACCTCATGCTCTGATACCAACTTTATCACATCCAGGGAGCAACCCCTAGACGTAACCGGTGTTGTCGTCCTCGAAGAGGACTAAGACTAACCTCTAAGAATACTTCACACCATATCCTAGGTTAAATTGCGGAAAATTCAAAATATTTATATATATATATATATATATATATATATATATATCTTGTGAGTTTTACATAGACCTCTCGCTTACACATCATATATACACAGGGAGTATACATAGACTCCTCGTATAGGAAGCACTACATAGGCTTCTACTT
>JAKWJD010001763.1:19188391-19292765 GCA_027705065.1 Solanum peruvianum
TCATGAATGAACTTGATGGTGTTATTGATGATTATGATACTTGTTGTTGCTACATGTTGAGTTTATAGTTGATTTATAATTTATTTGATATATATTGTTCCCTATTTTGAGTTAACCGATGATATCTACTCAGTACGTGTGGTTGTACTGACCCCCTACTTTTATGTTTTTCTTTCGTTATTTGTGTTATGCAGCAAACGTTCCGTCAACTTCGACTCAGCAGTAGATCAAGCCGTCTTCACTCCATCGGAAATTCAGGGTGAGCTAATGCGTCTAGCTTGGACTGGGTCTCCTTCTTCAAGTCTTGATGCCTTGAACTTCCGGCATGGACTAGTTTTTAATTGTTTTTAGCTTTTTAGACATTCTTAGATTAGTAGTTTGAGATAGATGTTCTTGTGGTGATGACTTCCAGATGTGGGAATATTAATAATAGTTTGAGTTGTTTTTCTTTATTAATGAGTTTAAGTTTTCCGCATTATTTTCTGTTGAAATATCTTGAAATGTTAAGGTTTAGATGGGTTGGTTCGCTCACATCGGAGGGTAAATGTGGTGCCAGTCGCGTCCCCGATTTGGGTCGTGACATGAATGCAAATTATTAAAAAAATTGCAGGTATCCAGATCAGATGATAATAAATTGATTTTAAATAACTAATTTTACTTAGCAGACAAATGGTGTATAACGCTTATGCAGTAATTTCAATTGAACAAAATTAAATTTGGTGCACCAGTTACAGATTAGGTAAAAAACTTATTCAAGAAGAAGAAAGCACAAACACTACCAACGAAGACCGGCAATGTACGAAAATAAGAAGAAGAACAAGAAGAGGAAGAGGAAGAGAGCAGGAAAAAAGAAAGGCAAGCAAAGACGAGAGCAGAAGAAGAAGAAGAAGAAGAGGACGAATACGACGGCTGAATGCGGGGGGAAAAAGCTTTTATTTCCTCTTTTGGCTTGATATTTCTCATCAAAATTGGTTTAATTAGGTTTGGCATAGTCAATTTATCATTTTACCCCTCATTTAATTCCCACCAAAAGTTGGTTAAATATGTATTGTGAAATTACCCTTTTATCCTTCATTTAATTTAGTGGACCAAACTGTCAACTTATAAACTTGAGGATAACTCCACAATCCTTAATCATTAATCACATAATTGTCACCTATACCCAATACTTAAGACTTATGTCACCCACCCATTTATTTTGAAACCTTAAATGTCACTTTTTTTTTTAAATCCCCAGTTTCCTATACTCTCAACCTTATTACTCCCCCTTCTCTTCTAATATAATTATTTGTCAATTTTTTAATTTGACACAACCAAAAAATATTCACATAATGAATTTATCATTTTATTTTTATTGAGTGAATAAATTAAAATTTTAAGATTTTTACCTTTTTCAAATAAATTAATGAATGATACAATGAACTAAAATTATTTTGTTCTCTCTTGATTTATCAAAATAAACAAGCAATTAGAAAATTCCTAGTCATTTCAAATGACACTTGTCTAGAAAAGGAGGAAAAAACAAACTCATGTCTTTCTAATTTTTTTTCTCATACTAATAAATTGATGCCATAATTTTAAATTTTTAAGGATTAATGAATTTTAATATCAAGAATTAAATTATCATTTTTCAATAAGTATTTAAATCACCCAGATCAATTAAAGTCAAAAGCAAAGATGAAAATATTTATAAAATAGAATATTCGGATCTATATATAATATAATATAATTGTAAAGGTTAGCTCGTGTGATACTATTAATGCATTGTCTCCTGTTTGAAGATCCGTATGACTCAATCATATTTTTGATAGATATATGCTATAAAGTTTGTAAATATACTACTTGCAATATAAGTTGATCTGTGGAAGTGATTATGTATATGAAAAAGATTTTGCTTTCAAGCTTTTTAACTTTTTATTGAACCTTTTGGGTAATCTAAGAAATATAATTGATGTTTTAATTTATACTATATCATTTTTTGTTTTACCTTTAGTATTTTTAATTTTTTCTCATTGTTGATTTATCTCTTGGCGAGCTTAATATTATGTTCTTAGTGTATATGATTAAAATGGAAAAAAAAATTGAAGTTAAAAAGAGTAGGAGCAGAGCTACAATGTAACATGGGAATTCAGATGAACCTAGTAGCTCTTGTGTAGACTTTGTGTTTATGCTAAAAAAAAAATTTAAAAAAAGATGAAGGTAAACTATACATCTTTTTAAGATCATACCTAAACAATTAAGAGTGTGAGAAACACACCTAAATTATCATTCATTAGTTTGAAAAACACATATTAAGTAAATATATAATGGTGTGTTTATTACATTCTCACTTTTTTATACCAATACCACATAAATTGTCACATGTAAACAAATTTCACCATGGCAAAAAGTTTAAAATTTACTTTCAAGTGTAAAACATTCTTCTTTGTTGAGTCTCCTTCATGTGTAAATATTGTTGAGTAAAATTAAGATTTTCATTATTAATTTAAAAAGTCATCATGATTTGAAGGTTTGTTACTGATTAATCAAAAAGTATTTAGGATTCTTTTTCTGTTTCAAAATATTATCAATTGTGTGTACATTTTTAGGGTTTGATTCATGCCATCTAAAAGAGTTTAAAGGAGAAGAAATTGACTACACCTCTTTTTTATTGGTGAACTTAATTTTTTTATTGGTGGAGATTTTTAATGTCTAATTTCATAAAAAATGGTTGACTTGTCAAACTTTGCATATTTTCATTGTTCCATAGTAGTTTTATATTGGTGGTATACTTATGAGCGAGGCTGCTTAATGAGGAAACAAAGATTATGCCTTCAATATTGAGATAAATCATGTGTCTTTTTCGAAAGTGAATGACTACAATAGAAATTTTGGTATTACCAATGTAGAAAAAATATATATTGAAGTTGATCAAGGGATAGTTTGATAGACTTGGTTAAAGATGGAGATTTACTTGGCTTAGCTAAATTATTTGTTGATGGAGGTACTGTGGACATTTATATCTTATATAAAGGGAAAGTTTTTATTGAAATAACATGTGACTAATGAGTCTTTTCAGACCATATGCAATAAAGTAGATAAACCTACTTGTAAAGAATCTATCAACAAAATAGGTGAAAGTATCAATGCGCATTTGGGTAAAGAAATAACACCTATTGATGGTAAAGATTAAATCATGGTGGTCCAACATTATCATGACCGAATTCACAAAGTCATGACCTATCACGATCTAAAGTATACCCTATACGTGACATGACATATAGAACCTCGAGAGGCCACACACAAGTCACTTGAAATACATCCAATAAAATAGAATATACAATAAAAGAGTTGTTAAACGTCTCATATCATCAAAGAAAATATGAACACAAATTTGGAATCACACTATGTGTTGACAAGCCTTTCTAAAATATCTCAAACGTAATTCATATACCACGTATAAAATTTCAAGAGTAAATAGTAAAAGCAATAAATGGTCTTCATTACCTTGTCTACGGAGTATGAGGACTCCCCAATCTAATAGCTAATAACAATTCAAATCTAGCCACAAAAAGGAGAGAAACATCGCATTCTATATTATGAAACAATACAAGCACAAGTATACATTAGTACATGAAATGTATTAAGTATGGTGAAATACATATACAAGTAGACATGATATCATAGTAAACTTAAAGCATGCCATGACTAAGTAGAACATTTAAAAGCTTTGCAAACAAATTCGTTAAAATCACGAGACAAGGTCAAACATTAATAAAAGACATAATAAAAACTTGTAAAGAAAAATCATAGCTTTTTTTATGAGATATTAGCTAATCATGTGAGTTATAATATGGAATTTGGTATAATTCTCACATTGAAAAGTGTGAGTCACTACAACAAAAATAACTTTTAGCGGCATTAAATATTGACACTAATAAAGACAGCTAAAATGTTTACCAGCATTAGTTAAGTGTCATTAGAACCAATATCGCTAAAGGTTTTAGGGACAAATACAAAGAGTGCTAATTGCCGCTAAAAATACATATCTAGGGGCAATTAAAAATCAATTACCACTAATAATTATTTTGGTGTAGTGAGCCTATTTGTCAAGGTAGAACTTTGAATAATATCACTAATACTATGTGGATTCACTAGCTAAGTCATTTAAGACAATTCTACGAAGACATGTAGTTTGGGATTAGAGATTGTTACTAGAGAAAATCATATTTGAACCTCCACCTCAATATTCTCTTAGTGCTAAGTTAAATTCCAACGAATAGATAAAATCAATTATCAAGCATAACATTAAAAAAGGAAATAATCAGAATAAAATCAAATCATAAATTCATAATAGAATAGCTCCTGTTAAGACCCATGATTTCATAATTTCATTCATATAGACACTTACTTTCCTAAGTATCTAAAATCATGATTTCCTGTAATTGTTAAAAAACCTTACACAAACCATTTATACTTAACTTAAAAGCATCCTTAAATCATAATTTCATCATTTAATAAAACATGCATAATTCCCTATAAGAAAGAAGGTATTTTTCAACAATATTTTTTGTTGTCATATATTAAATGTTGTTGGCAAAAATATAAAAATTGTTGCAATAAACGCTGACGCAAAATGTTTTTACAACAACAAAATTTAGTATTTCCAAAAATGACTGCTACCAGAAAACTTGTTGTCTTACATTCTTATAGTTGTGGCTTCATAAAAATTTTCGCAACAAAATTTATTGTTATAACAAATTGAACTTTTTACCAACATGCTAATTGTTGCAAAAAAAAAAAAGAAGTAAAATATTAGTTGTTAATCTGTTAGAAAGGCTTTGAGCAACTATAATTTTATTCGTATACACTTGTAGCAACAATTTTTAAGTAGTTTTTATTTACACAATACATGTTTCTTTTTAAAAATTTACGTAAATATTAAAACTAAAAAAGATATAAATTTTTAAAAGCCAATACATAAGATGGATGCACTAGATATGAAAAAACTAAATGCTTATATATATACTAGGTAGAGGTGGCCGGTGCTTGCACGGGCCCAACATTGAAAGATTTTGTTAGTTAAATATAAACATATAGAAAGTATGAGTCGAATATATATATATATATATATATATATATATATGGTTGGCAGTTGTTTTGTTCGTTGTCATGGCTGTCTTATTTAGGTTGGATATCTACAATATTTACATAATGCTGTATTTTGACTATTAGTCAGCATCATTCAGAAAGCATCTGTGAAATAAGATGGAAAATGAATTTAATATATAACTATGGGGAGGAGTTAATGTTGAGTATAGTACTGGTTTGTTTAAGAATTTATCATTGATTGCAAGATTTAAGTACCTGTCAATTTCTTATAAATATGCAGCAAAGTCCATGCTATCAGCACCAAAAGTGTACGCCATCAAGACAAAATGGTGTTGCCAACCATATTGCAAAAAAGTATTACACTATAACAAAAGGAGAGCATCAAATGTTGAACAAATACATATACAATAATCAGTTTTAAAATTAATAGGACAAACAACATTTATTGTTGCATAGCAATTGAGAGTCGTGTAGAGAGAATACCTTTTAGTCTTCTTTTATCATGATTTGCTTCATCTTGTGTTACTGCTTTCTGGAGTTGTTGGTGCATTGATGGGCAGTGGCAGATTGCTAGCAATATCTTTCTCGGTAGATGACATGATAAATAGTTTTGCTGAAGATGCATCCTTGTTTTTGGCAAACAACTTCTTTATTTAGATGGTGAATGTCTTACCTAGCAGTTTGTGTTGCACGGATAGGGGTGACAACAGTTGTTTCTGAAAGATGGAAGAAATCATGTAAGATTAGATTTTTAAGGAATAAACAAGAGGTTGTAGAGTGTTTTACCTTGATGCAACGTATGTCATGAATTTCTGCTACAGTTATAGACAATAGTTCTTCTCCAATTTATCTCCGAAATCATGGCTGTTGTTGAACCAGTATCATCCTTGATGGTTACTTCAAACTGGCATCTGGGCAAAAGTCAATATGTTTATGTTCAATAATAATTTTTTAATTGAAAATGTTATTTAGTTAATCATCTTTTTATAACCTAAAATATATTTGTTGCATACACTTTTACTAATCGTTCATATGCTCATATGTTACGTAACCAAATAATTCTACCAAACAAAGGTGGTATTTATATAACCTTACGAGAAAGTAAGGACGTTAGCCAGCTAGGAGATGTACGGATAATATCTGTTTATAGAAAGTGAATTTTATACGCCTCAGAGCCATCTTCTTCTTCAATTATATTTCCTGCTCCCTATAACCCAATTTACTTGTCCATCTTTGTTTCTTATGGTTATCCCTAATTCTTATCCATTTTGACAATCAAGAAATGACAAAAAAAATTCAATTATTACCCTCAGTTAATTACTTTGAAAAAGGAAAAACTTTTTGAAAATATTAAATTTTTAATTCATCCATTTCATAATTAATATGGGTAAACAATAAACTCACTATGCCAATAATTATTTTCTTAATAGGTGTGTCAATTCAAAAGTAGACAAGTAATTAGAAATAGAAAAATTATCATTTTTCTAACACATTCAACCCTAAAAGAGAATGTGATGCTATTTATAGCACCGATCTATAAAATATCTTCTAACTGAATTATAACAAACTATATTAGCTCATCACAAAAGTAACTAACTAATGATATGAATCATAAACAACTAAAGAACCAGGTTCATTCTATATCATAAACTTGATTTGTCAACTAAAATAATTCTGCATTAGTAAATTAATCTACCACTGTTTTGTTTAAAATATTTCTGTTTTGCCACCTTTTGATAATCAATCAAATAAAACATTTTCCTGCATGCGATGATATTTTCTGTTATCTAATCTTAAATATTTGATTAGTTGTTTTCAGCATGTTTAAATAAAAAATATTTTTTTTCATTGAACAATAAGCTACCTTGCCACTCAAAACAATTAATGTCTTAACATATAACAATAAGGGTCGTTTGATTGACGGATAAGTTATCTTGATATATCTATGATTTTACCTGCTTTAGTCACTTTCTTCATTTCTCCCGAAATTTTATTTAAATATTATTGGCTTACTCTTCTCTGGATATTGTATTATAATCTTTGATTATAACGTACACATATAGTATATTGGTTCCCTTTCAAGGGTATGTACCTACACAACAATCTACACGTTGCACCTCCTTAATATGCATATATATAATGTGGTAAAATTATATTCTAACTTGTCCAATTTGTCTAAGTGATACCCGGTGGAATAGTCTAAGTTCATGCATACTGAGCTAGACACCAAGGTTGCATAACTCAATTACATTACCACGCTCCGCTCCAGCCGAACTACTGAGGCCGGTGATGGAGCCCGTGCAAAAAAGAGAGAGCTTTAGAGTTGGCTAGGAGGCCCTCCTTGCTGGATGAGGAGGGACGCCACATAAGGGCCCAAGATATGGCATTTGGGGTATCTAGTTTTGTACCAGTGGCGAGGAGAAGAGAACCACTGATTGTGTGGAGATTGATGTAGGCACACCTGGGGGTGACCCAAGTGATTATCTTTTGGGTATCAGGAAACCGGACCCACCTACTTGTTGATAGTTCATCGGCGCTATGCGCCTTAGTTTTGCTTCACCTAACACCTTGTAAATATGATTTCTTATGCATTAGGGAAAATATCATGTTATTTTTGTTGGGGGTGTGAGTTACTTCAGTGTAGAGTGAAGTTACTTGCTCTTAACTTTAGACACCCTTTAGCATGTAATATTCTCACTTAAATCTATCCTAAGAATTATTTAAGTCACAGAAAGAGAGACTTCCCATACACCCTCTGAAGATGTGCCTAAACGACCATTAAGATTATTTGTAATGAGTGATATACAAACTTACAAAGCATCATAAACATCAAGGTAAGATTCTTCTACCAAAGGTGACTCTAAGTCTCACTTGAGTGAATTGTGAAGAGACCTCCCATACAATCCCTTACACACACACTTAAGAGATCCTATGGGCTTCCTATAATAGAATCATTATCACATAATACAACAACGCATAGATGATATGATATTCTCCTTCTAAAGGCTATCAAAAGACCTACTTATGTAAATCAAGAATATAACTTCCATGGTGACCTCTTCAACATTACCTAAATAGACCTTAAGACTACCTAAGGCTTAGATCATGTCAACAACACCAAACATATTCCCTAACTAGAGTTATCCTCAAGACTTCAAAAGATAAGCCATGAAGAGAACATCTCTTATGCCCTCTTTACACTTTAGATAAGGAATACTTAAGTCACTTTAGATTAGGTACTTATTCAATTACATACTTCTTAACATAAGTCATTAGTTCATTATTTCATTGAGACTCATACCTCACACAAAGGACTTCAAGTTATGGCCTTATACAAGACCTAGGAACTCCAAATAACACCTTCAAAGTCGGTTATGCAATGTCTGAATACCGTCCCATACCACATCCTAAACCTCATAAACTTCTATAATGCTAACAGGTATTCCATATTATGAGATAGACAATAACCGACATAGACCATGATAGCAAGACATGAAATCTGGAGTTCTATCCTACTCGAATGAGGTTGTTCTACCTGGCAAGGGTAGAACTTAGGCACATCCAATGTAGGCACATGGTTAAGGAATATGAAGGGCATAGTTTGTGATCTAGTCTCACTCTTTAACTAGAACTACTTCCCCTTACCATGCTCACTCGATTGTAGCCTACTTTCTCATGGAGTAATTCACACATTATGTTCACATAAAATGATTCTATAACAAGTTTATAACTCAATCACATTTACTTTATCAAAGAAGGTCCACTAGGGCTACCTCATAATGGAAACAAGAATATCATGATGACTTTCCTAAGGATTAACATGATGTCGTTCCAGCCAATTTACCTTAAGTCTATCATTCCTTTACTTTGAAGGATACCATTAGAGCTTAGGACTTCAACATTCTCAATATTACCACTATGACAAGGGTTTGACATAAAAGACTCTCTTAAGTTCATTAAGGTCACATGCCATTCATACATTCAAGAAAGACTCTCTTAAGTTCATTAAGGTCACATGTCATTCATACATTCAAGACGAATAGTTATAACACCCTAAATCAATAAATCACATATTCATAATCATATATATATCAAGCAAGGGACATAAGTCAACCAAGACAAGACACCACAAACTTCACTTTTCACTCATATTGCAGGTCATTCTAGAAGCACCTAGAAGCATACCTAACATCTTCAAGTCATGTTATATACTATAATAACATCATTAATCTAACCAATATAGAATCATAAAGTCAAGTAGGAATAACCAAGACATAACCCTAACACTATACTCATAATGTCAAAGGCATAGTCTAACATGGTCATCTAAGACAACATGAATAGAAGAATACACATATGACTTCACATGTAGATAGATATTGTCATGCTTCACATAATAAATCTAAACAAATAGTCATATTATTTCAAGTGGTTGTCAACAAGGCTAAGATCATCCTATTACATAAAGTAACGCCGACAAGGCCACATCTATTGCAAGTAAAGCACATAACACCGCCACCATAAGTGGACCATACTAATCACAATAGAATCAAAGAATAAATAACATCAAATTAAAGTAAATAGGGAAGAATACCACCCACATCATTATCAACACGTCAATCCAAAGTCATCTTACTCAATTTGATAACACAAGAACCTTACCCAAGGCCATAACCAACAATTCAACATAAAAACTACAATAATCAATGAACTAGGTCAAATAAACATAAATTCATCAATCTAATAAAACCTAGACATCAATTTACTACAACTATTACATCAATGAATAGCCCACATAAAATTACATTGGTATTCATCAACATTAGATCAATATCAAGTAATCGAAAATATAGTAAAAAACTAAGGTTCATCCAAATTTTAGGTTAATAGGTAATTTAGATTAAAATAATCAATACAATATCAATTAAATCATAATTCAATACTTATAAATCATTTATGCAAGAACCCATGGTAGAATCTTGAAATTGGACAATTCAACTTTGAAAACTTTGAAAACTTAGAAAACATCTTGAGAAGTTGGGCTCCTAGATGAAACAAGTTTCAAGGATCAAAAGTCATACCTTGATGAAGATAGTTCTTCGCATTGATGAATAATTTCCACTCAAAACGTCACACCGAGCTCTTCCTTGATTTTGGACTTCAATGTATCTTTGGGAGTTTTTAAGGGATTTTGGGTTTGATTTGGAAGTATGAAATATTCTAAGTGTTAAACATTTATATACTTATTTAAAATACAAAAAATACCCTTAATAAACTTCTAATACATCCTTTTCTTAGTAAGGTAAAATTACAATATTACCCCTAACTTAACAGTAAAACTGCACGCAGGCAGGCCACCATGGACGGCTGCCCCATCGACGGGGCGTAGGTCAACTTACGTGTCGCGCTGTCCACTATCGATGGGGTTAGAGATTTGGAAATGAGATATTTCCTGCACAGTCGGAATTAACTTCCCATTATTGACAAATCTCACCACCCCTTTCATAGTTGAAACTTTGAAATACACTTTATCACCTTCTTCAGATTCTAGTTCTCTTCTCCTATTGTATGCATAAGACTTTTGCCGGCTACAGGCTGTTTGAAATCGATTCTTTATGAAATGAATTTTCTCCAAGGTATTATAGATCAATTCGGGACAAAGAAGTGTAGACTCACACCAAATTCAACCATCCAATCGGAGATCTAAATCTCCTACCATAGTATGGTTCAAAAGGAGCCATAACTATACATGAATGATAACTATTGTTATAAGATAACTCCACGACAAGTTCTCATCCCAAATTCCTTTTAAATATATCAGACAATCTCTAAGCATATCCTCAAGAGTTTTAACAGTACATCCGTTTGACCATCCATTGGATGATGAAAATGATGCTAAACTTTACTCTTGTACCCAACCCTTTTTGAAACGATCTCCAAAATCTAGATGTGAACTGTGAACCCCTATCTGATATGACAGATAACGGAATACCATGAAGACTCACATCTCATCTATATTGATATTGGCATAATGCTCCGCCGAGTATGTAAACTTCACGGGAGTAAAGTGAGCGAACTTTGTCATGCCATCCACAACAACCCATATAAAGTCATTTTGCTTTCAAGTCCGAAGCAATCCCAGTATAAAGTCTATATTAATGTCTTCCCACTTCCAAGTGAGAACTTCGCTTGAAGTAAGCCACCCAACTTTTGGTACTCGTCTTTCACTTGCTGGCAATTCATACACTTTGAAACAAATTTCGCTGTCTCTTTTCAAGACATCACACCAAAACACTTATCTAAGGTCATGATACATCTTAGTAGAAACCGGATGAATCGAATAATGATAACCATTACATTTGTCTAGGATCTTGTTTCTCAAATCATCCACATTAGGCACACACAACCTCCTTTGGTATCTCAAAACACCATCCCATTCCAAGGATAATGACTCATTAAACTTACTAAGAAGCGATTTATTAACTCAATCAATGATGGATCAAGGTGTTTCTTAGTCTTCACTACACAAAGACGACTCGGAGTTATGATGAACCATAAAACCATCATTAGGAAAATCTTCCAATCGAACACCCAAACGAGCCAACCTATGGAAATTCTTTAATTGGTCTTTCTTGTTCTCCTTAACATGAGACACACTACCTATGGTCATATGACATAGAGAATCTGCAACCACATTGTCTTTACCAGGGTGGTAGAGAACACTAATGTTATAATATTTCAGCAATTCCAACCACATTCATTGTCGGAGATCCAACTCCTTTTGAGTAAACACATATTGAAGATTCTTATGGTCGGTATATACATCAACATGAACAACATATAGGTAATGCCTCCATATTTAAAGGCAAACGCCATGGCCGCTAACTCAAGATCATGTGTTGGGTAGTTCTTCCCATGAACCTTAAGTTGCCTAGAGGCATAGGATATAACCTTCTCGTGTGGCATAAGGACGCAACCGAATCCCACTCGGGATGCATCAAAAAGTACCACGAAACCCTTGGTGCCCTCCGATAAAGTCAACATTGGAGCAGTGGTAAGCCTATCTTTCAAGGTTTGGAAGTTTCTTTCACATGCCTCTGACCATTCAAATTTCATATTCTTTTGGGTCAAAGTAGTCAAAGGAGAAGCAATTGATGCAAAACCATCCACGAACCTCCTATAGTACCCAACTAGACCTATATCTTTTTGAGCCAAAGGTCTAGGCTATTTTCTAACCGCCTCGGTCTTCTTTGGATCAACCTCTACACCCTCACTACAGATGACATGTCCTAGAAATACCACCGACCTTAACAAAAACTCACATTTGCTATACTTGGAAAATAATTGGTGTTCCTTGAAGACTTTTAACACCACTCTCAAATGATCTATATGATAACCCTCATTCTTCGAATACACCAAGATTTCATCTATGAATACAATCACAAAGACATCTAGGTAGTTTAGGAAAACCCTATTCATTAGGTCCATAAATGCCGCCGGGTCATTAGTCAACCCAAATAACATCACCCTAAATTCATAGTGACCATATCTTGTTCGAAAGGACATTTTGGAAATATCTTCATCTATCACCCTAAGTTTCGAAAGGCCATTGTGGGAATATCTTCATCTCTTACCCTAAGTTTGTGATATCCCAACCTTAAGTCAATTGTAGAAAAGTATCTTGCGTCTTGGAGTTTATCAAACAAGTCGTCAATCCGAGAGCAAGGATACTTATTCTTAATGGTCACTTTGTTAAGTTGCCGGTATTTGATACACATCCCAATGGACCCATCCTTCTTCTTCACAAGTAAAACCAGCGCACCCCAAGGGGAAATACTAGGTTGAATGAAGCCTTTGTCTAGTAAATCCTTGAGTTGAACCTTCAAATATTTCAATTTGGCCGGAGCCATCCGATAAAGATGAATTAAAATGGGATTCATATCCGGTAGAAAGAAAATACCAAAATCAATTTCCCGCTCGAGAGGAATTCCGGGAAGATTATTGGGAAAGACCTCAGGAAATTCCCTCACTAGGGGAATAACTCAATGGGAGGAACTTTAGAGTCTAAATCTTTGACTCTTATAATATGGTATAGACACCATTAGAGATCATCTTATAAGATATTAGACAAGAAATGATACGACCTCTAGGAATAGAACTCCCCCCTTCAACTTAACGATGGGTTCATAGGAAAATTAAACTTGACAACTCTTGTCCTACAATCAAATATATAACAAACGACTCCCACCATGTACAGGGCATCGACCAGGACATTACCCGTCGATTGCCCTCCGTAGGTTGACTCCCTTTTGGCAGTTTTGGCCACCAACATGTGTCCTTCCTCAAGGACCGCTGATAAGTCCTTGGGAATTTTTTCCCAAAAAATTCCAACATAAAAATTATCTTATATGATTTTATCATCTCTCACATAAATTTGATCAAAAACGAACATGTAAAACTTGACAAAAATGCCTACACACACAAAGTCATTTCGAAGTACATCTTTCGAACATCATGGACGTTTTTGGATGTTTGACCTACAAACTCCATGAAACAAGACACACTGTCTATAAATGCTATAATAAAGCATTTAAGGATCTTAAAACCTCAATAATAACACAATAGCACATAACACCACATATGAGGCACATAGGTGACTTAAGTCGTCGAACGTCTTAGTCGTCCCTTGACGTTTGACTTCCAATGCACCTAATACTTTAGAAACTGCCCCAATATAATATAATAAACCAAGGTTTAGGACCTTAGAACATCAATACCATTATGTTATGTTCTTGTTCACCTATGTCAATTTCGGGGTCTTACACTAGGAGTGCATGGTATGCATGAGTTCATAGAGTTTTTAGGTTAAAATCATAAAATTTACATAAATTCAATAATAATACAATGTTTAAAAACATTATATGCAAGAACCCATGTCTAGATGTTGATTAGAAGGATCCATTTTTTGATCATCTTTGATAAATCATTGGAATTGACTCCTTGAAGAAAGAGATTTAAAGGATGAAGAACTTAATTGTGATGCAAAACCCACGAAATTTATGGATAAATACTTGAAAATTTTGTCTTCTTCCTTGGAGTTTCAAAGCTTCATCAATGGAGGTTCTTGGAGAGAACAACAGAGAGGTTTTCTTTTGAGTTGATGGTTTAGCTTTGATTTGATGATCTTAGGGTTATAATAAGGCTTAATAACCGTCAATAATGCATCATAAAATTATCCAAAATACCTCTGACTCATTAGACAATTTAACCAATTCAAATTTGACTTAAAATAACACGACCAATTTTGGGAGTTTGTTGCTCGTCGTGGCGGAATTCTCAAATCTTGTTTCCAAAACATTTTGAAACAGAATGGTTTGTGACAGCTCCGCATCGCAGGGAAAGATTTTTGCCCTTTATGTGCCAGCTGTGCGACGCACAACCACTGCAAAATCTCGGCTGCCACATCAGCTTGGTTGTCTTATGTTTGGGTCCTCTTTTGGGACCTTTAGGCTTGTCCTTGGTGCGTCATTTCTGAACATTTCAACCATTTACATGTTAGTCTATGAATAGCAACAATCTATACTCAATTTGATCCTCAAACCATCCCCCAAAACTTCACTAGAAAACACAACAATACACTAGTTCAACTTCAACTAGTTTCCAGACGTCTAGGACGTTCTTGGACTTTTAACCTCCAAACTCTTCCAAACTTGATATACTTCGTATAAAAACAATTATTATCCATTTTGGGTAATTAAAACCTCATGACGCAAGTTAAAGGCTCTAGATTCACCTTGTTTATTTTTAGGGGGGTTACAGTATAATATAATAGGTTTATACATATGTTGCGTAGTAAATGGTTACCTAGTTGTATATATGGAATTCCATAGCATACAAATTCTTAGGAGAATATGACTTGTTCTTGAGTTCGTGGTTGGTTCCTCTGCATGACATCTATAGTTTTTTGAGGATCTAATCCTATAGTGGGAAGTTAGTACATTATCTATAATAGAAATTACTTTTTTTGGATTAAGCATGTATTGGAAATAAAAGTTGTTGGTTTAGATTTTTATTAGTTAAAAGATTTTTAGAAGCATAGTCTAATATGTGAGTATAACACAATGGTATTTTCTAGAGATATTCTTAGTGGATGGATTAGGCCCAATGATCTTCTCGGGTATTTCTAGAATTATAAGATAGTTGTGTATGATCACCCTATAAACAACCCTCAAAATTAAATAGGATGAAACAGATCCTAAAATGAGTTTGATGAGTTAATAACTTTTTAAAATAATGAAATTCAGATTTTGAAGTCAATCTTAATAAGTTTTGAAGTGAAACATCAAGGGCTGATCAAGACGTCCAGAAACTAGTGTTTTGTTTGCTGGTATGTTCTAGTATGTTTCTCCTGTTTAATTTATTCTTTTGGAGTCTAAAATCAATGGAGGTGACCATTGTGTCTTAATGATCATGTTTAGCGTCAAAATGTTTAGGTACGACTCCCGAAGGACCACCCTAAAGGACAGAAACATGGGCTAAGAAGTTGCCCATGCTGCACGACTAGGACAAAGATGAGAAAACCAGTCCACTTAATGAGCTTGTACCTCTACATGCCTCCACGTCGCGCTTCTTTCACGAGGATAACTTCCCCTAAAGTTGTAACACTTTTAAAATTCAAGACGTGTACTAGAGTCTAACAGAAGTGTCATATGGTCTAGACATTGTTTTAAGGTCCATTTTAATGAATATAATTCATTTAGGAAGTCTAGAAATTAAAATGTCCAGGAATGTCCATGACGTCCGAAAACTATTTTAATGAGGTCTAGCGTGGCTTAGCCTATTTGACAAACTTTTAGAAGTCAGAAAATGATGAAAATTGGTTGAAGGGTGTCTATGATGTGTTTCAATTGCATTTTGGAGTCAAGGTTGTCTGGGTGTGTTTACTTATGAAGGCGAATGACCGATCCTGGGTTGATCGACAGGGCATTGATGACATTCGTCGACCAACACTTAGCCATTTTGGCTAATGGTCCATTTGGACCACTTGCTGAAGTCATCAACGGATGAGCACCACGGAAGGGGCAAGGGTCATCGACTCACAGACGGACCGTTGGTCGTGGTCTCGTCTGTGAGGGCCTGACTTTGCTGCACATTTTTAATTACTTCATATTAATTAATTATGGGGTTAGGTCGTTAGTTTGGGGGTTAAGGCAAGACTATTAAGTTAATTAACACCCCATTTTAAGACCCCAACCCCACTAAACTCTCATAACTCACAAACCCAAACTCTTTTCCTTCTCTCTTCTTTCTATTTTAAGTGACGAACACCATGGAAGACTAAGATAGGGAACGTTTTAAGGGCTTCAAAGAGACAATTTTCACCATAAATATTCATCACTTAACAAATTATGGGTTCTAGTTCACCTTTGAGACCTCTTTCCTCAAAGGGTCAATCAAATTGATTTCAAGAGTTGAGTATCCAAGTGGATCTATTCCAATCTCGAATATTATGTTATAAATTGAATTTTTTATTATTTATTTTTGATATTATGAATATATTAACATTTAATTAAATCAATAATGATATTCTTAATGATTTGGTCTAGGTTGTAGAAGATGACCCTTAACCCTTGACCTTAGGTTATGATCCTGATATAAATTATGTTATATTGGTTTCAATTGACTTTGTTATTGGTTAAATTACTACTAGATGATGTTGTTATAATAATCATGAATGAATTTGGTTGATTTATAATCCTTTCATGCTATTCTTGAGAAGATTATTTAGGTTATAAAGGATGTTGTGAATTGACCTAAGTATCTTGTCTTAAACTATGATCTAGTATGGAATTGTGATGTAATGATTCTTTTAGCCTTATTATCATGTTGGTAATTGAATTATGATGATATTATACCCTAATTGGGTTGAAATAAGGGTTGATGGTAAGACCTTGGTGATGAATTATGAAGGAGACTTGGTAAGTCTCGTAATCCCTATCCTTTACTTCAAATTATGATTAATTCATGATGTAGTATTGGAGTATACCTTGTATTAGGAGTGATAGGGTTGTTTGATTTTTAATTGAAATTTCTTGAGTATAATTTGTGAGGTGTTAGCTTAAGATATAAATGTTATATGGATGGTAAATGATTTACCAATTTTTCTTATCAAGGTATGAAAATGTTAATTTGCTAAACTCAACTATATGAAATGTAATTAAAGGACCATACTCATTCAATTCTTATTGATCTATGATTATGATGATGATGTGTATACAAGGGATAGATCCTATGACCTATAATAAGCTATGAGGATTATTAAAGTAATTAATGACTTTTCAAAAAGGACTCTAGCTTAGAAACGAGTGAACTAGAGTGAGGAGTGTCCCTTCACACATAGAGAAGGTAGGATCACTAATGTACTCTTGAGATCAGAGACTAAAATGCATGTAGCATAAAGAGGGTCCCAAGTGTATCTCCCAGTTCTTGAACTATGTGCCCCCATAAGAATACTAGCTAGTGGATCAATGTAGTTTCTATGTTCATGTTGGTACTTCTTTTAGTTTATAGTTCCATGGCACGGATTCCATATTAGATCATGTGGTCTATGTCGGTTAGGGCAAGATGTTCCCTCAAGTTAAAATGTACAAAGGAATGAACTCTAACAAAGATAACCTAAGGGGTCTAGATTAGTCTAGGTAGGAATATGAGACTCTACCTAAAATGCACTAGTTAGCATGGAGGCGAGTCTTAGGGTGATGTTCTTATGGATGAATATTCTTATAATTCTATATGATATGTATATGGTGAACTTGTACATTCTTGATACTATATGTTGATTAGTTTCACTTATGAGTCGTGTTGGTCTATATTGTTAATTTATGATGCTATGTACTCTTAAATGTTATGATATGTGAGGTACGATGTTGGTCATGATTATTGTTAAGGTACTTGATTGAGTAATTATTTGGGGCTTTGCTTGGTCATTGCACTTGTTGACTTTATAGGGTTCATGGGTAATTTTCTTACTTTGATTATGATAAAATGTACTCTTATTCATGCTTGTTGTTATTTATGACATGATGATAGAGTCACTTGACTATGCATTCAATTACATTATATGCATGTTGACTTGACTAGTTTTGTGTTATTGGTCTTGTAATATACATGCTTATGACCTAATGAATATGCCTAATTGATTTTGTATAGTCTTACTGAATGTGCATAAAACTTATCAATAGAAGTGTGTACTCAAATAAATGTCCCTTTCAAGCATTTTATCATGATATGTGTGCATATGATCTCATATTTAGTACAAGTGGTGTATTAACCCCTTTCATTGTTTTCCCCAAAATTTTAGGTTCCCGTCGTTAAAGGTCTTTTAGTTATGACCTTGAAGAAGACTTGGATCTATTAATCATCCTAGTAAGGTAGTTCCTCACTTACCGAGGGGGATGCCACAATCTCACTAATGGAGTTTTTTTGAGTTTAAGATTCTTATGTTTCTTTCCAAATCATTTGGATATTAAACGTAGTATGGCCTATATATTGTCTGGTTTCATTGATGTATGGGATAATCCCAATTAGATATACTCTTGTTATATAGATGGGTATAAGATGAGACATCTATTTTGACTATATTATCTTATATTCTATATATCAATATCCAACAAAAGTACAAGACATCTATTTTGACTACATTATCTTAGATTCTATATATCTATATCCAACAAAAGTACAAAACTAAGTAATATTTCTATACGAAGGGTCTATGTATACTCGATATATATATATATATATATATATACATATATACTATGTGTATGTAGAGGTGTATGTAAACCTCCGAGTAGAAGTAATGAGAAGTTTTAAATATTCTGCTAAATTTTCCCTAAGAATGTAATGATGTAAGAAAAGAGGCTAGTATTAGTCCTCAAAGAGGATGACGATGCCATTTACATGTAGGGGTATTCTCAGATGTGACAAACTTTATACAAAAGCATACGATTTAATATCTTTGAATCAATATCTCTCTCAACCACATCTATGTAGGCTGATATTCAAAATTGTGAAGCACGCCACACTTGTGAATAAGAATTTCTGTGAAGCTTAGGAAACTCTCACTTTCTTTGAAGTCCAATATCGTGCCCATAGAGTGTTAGATCTATGTTTTTTTTGCATATAATCCTCTTATTATGATTATAGTTAATGAATACTAAAAGGAATACAACACGAAGACTTGAAGAACAGATTATCAATGCAGGAGTTCCTCCCCATGGTTATTAAGTTCCTCCTGTTGAGCAAGATGTGAATGATGACCAAGCCCCGGTCAATCCTCCTCCTTTGAATGATGAGAACATAAGGGCCGTTCTCTTCAAAATGGCCCAAGCCATTAATACCAAAGAACAATCCGCCACTACTCAAGCCCTAGTCATGACGGCCGAAGCTAATTTGGAGGTTGTACCTCGTGCACACCAATAAGTTACTACCATGGCCTCCCGTCTAAGGGATTTCACTATGATGAATCCTCCTGCTTTTTACGTGTCCGAGATTGAGAAAAACCTCAAGATTTATTTGATGAAATTCACAAGATCCTATATGCTATGGGGTTGTCAACTCGTGAGAAGGAAAAGTTAGAGACTTACCAACTCAAAATGTGGCCCAAACTTGGTATGTCTAATGGAGGGATAACTGTTCATTAAGGGGTGGACTGGTGACTTGGGAAGTGTTCAAGAAGGTATTTCTTTATAGGTTATTTCGTATGGAAAAGAGGGAAGCCAAGGTTGTGGAGTTCAACATATTTTGTCAAGGAGGTATGAGTGTCCCTAAATACTGTTTGAAAGTCATTATATTTTCAAAATAAGCTCCTTGTTTGGTTTCAGACCGTAGAGATGAAATGAACTGCTTTGTGAAGGGAATGTCAGATCAATTCAAAGAGGACTGTCATTCGGCTATGGTAAATGACAACATGAAAATTTCTTTTCACATAGTTCATGTTCAACAAGTGTAAGATGCAAGGTCTAAGAAGAAGAATAGAGATGCCAAGAGGGTAAGATCTTTTGATGGTGGTTCTTCAAAGGTATTGTTTGAAAGTCTAATCCTAATACTTAAAAGGGAAAGAGTACTAGTTAACCAATCGAAAAGCCAACTTGTGGAAAATGTGGCTAGAAGAATTATGGTAATGGTATTAAAGGAAGGGATAATTGTTTTGGTTGTGGTATACGTGGGCATAAGGTTATAGATTTCTCCAATATAAGGTGTCACGACAGAGGTAGTGCTCAAGCTCAATCAAGTGGTTATAATAATGCTCCAGAGAAGCATCACTTCTATTCTCTTGGCTCTATGGGTGAACAAGAGGCATCTCCCCACGTGGTGACCGACATGTTGAAATTCTTTTCTATTGATGTATATGCTTTACTTGATCCGGGCGCTACATTATCTTTTGTTACTCCTCTAGTAGCTAATTTTTTTTACATTTTGCCCAATATATTGCAGAAAAATATTATAGTGTCTACCACGGTGGGTGAGTCCATTGTTGCAAAAATGGTGTATACAAATTGTCCTATTATGTTGCCCAGTGGAGTTTCTTATGTTGAATTAGTAGAACACAATATTCTTGATTTTGATGTCATTTTTGATATGGATTGGTTTCATGCTTGCTTTGCCTCTAATGATTGTTGAACGAGGTGGTGAAGTTTAACTTAACAAATAAGCCCATTTTATATTCGAAGGGGGGAAATTCTATTGCTAGAGGTTGTATCTTCTCTTGTTTGAAAACGTTCAAAATGATCTATAAAGGGTTTTTATACCGTATAGTAAGATTCCAAGATTTAGACTCCGAAATTCCTCCTATTGAGTAGGTCCCCGTAGTGAGGGAATTTCCTTAGGTCATTCCTTATGACCTTCCTGATATTCCTCCCAAGCAGGAAATTGGTTTTTGTATCAACATGTTACCGGATACAAATCCCACTTCAATTCCTCCTTATCCGATGGCTCCTACCAAATTGAGAGAGTTGAAGGCTCAACTCAAGGATTTACAAGACAAAGGCTTCGTTAGACCTAGTATTTCTCCATGAGTATAGTGACATAAAATGAACTAAGGTAAATTAGAGCATCGTGATGGTTTCCTAAGTTAATTTTGTTATAAAATGAGTTATAGTATTGTTATTAGGATGTGTGTGAAGTTTGGTTAATTTGGAGGTCAAACGTCCAAGAATGTCCATGAAGTTAGGAAGGTGTGTCTTAGAAAGTGTTTGTGTGTCTTCATGTGTTTGAGTAAGTTTTACATGTTCATTTAAATATGAATTTATGTGGGATGTTCCTATGACCTAGAATACTATGTTTAAAAGTTTAAAGTCCGGGAACGACCCCACCTAGGATCCACAAGGTGCCCTGGAGAAGGTCCCAATACCTAAGTCCAAAACTACCTGGCAGTGACCACCAACAGCATCAGTCTGTCAATGGACGTCTCATCGACTTGGTCTTGAAGACCCAACAAACGAACCCTCACCAATGAGGTGTCATTTCACACACGGTACATTGGTTGAGAGTCGTGATGCTTCCTACAAAAGTTGTCTTGCCAGCTACCTTGACTTCAGGTATTTTGTAAATTCACCCCAAGTCTTTTATGACCCTAGGATGATATTTTTAGGGTTTCAAGTTTTATTATATTATTCTTAAGTCTTAGTATAAATTTCTCTTGAGTGGTACGGTTTACCTTCTTGGTGGCGTTATTTACTTGATGAATTTGATTATAATTAGTATTATTGTAAGTGTGGCGTCGAATGCCTAATATGTGAAATGAAGTGATAATAAAGATGGTTCATTTATTGTGTATTATGCAGCTTGAATTGCATGTTGTGGTTAGATTATGCCTAAATGAAGTATATGATTATATGAAGCATGTAAAGTATGTGATTTGATAAATTGAAGGTCTAAAGCATGCATATGAGTTAACATAAATGAAATGATGTTTCTATGAAAGGTGTTTTTACATGTACAAACACACACTTAAATGACTAAATGAAGAAAATTTAAGTAAATAGAGGAGTATTATGGTAGACACTATTCATGAGTTGACATGAAGTGTTTAGTATCGACCTCACTACATCCTAAGATCTTTCTAAGATAGGTCAGAGGATGAATGCCCTTCATGAGTATCTATGTGGTGTTCACTAGTTATCTTTAACATATAGTCTATAATGTTTAGAATCCGTTGGGGTTATGTCTCGCACCGAGAGCATATGACGAAGAGGTGGTTACACTTCGCAAATAGAGATGTTGTATTACGACGTACCTCTTGAGATGAGTACTTCTCATTAGTAGAGAATGAGTTACTTAGTATCCCTTAATAATGCGGCCGCATAGGTGTAGCTATTGGACAAGCAATGTAAGAATGACCTTACTCTAGAAAAGTTAGGACTCGTCATGCGATTGTGGTTAATATCGGGATTACATGCCTAGCACTCATGGTCTATGTCGGTTAAGCTAACACCCACAAAAGTAATAAATGTGCTAAGTCTTCTAATAAAGTGTTCTACTTATGGTAGGTAGTGGAATGAGATGCTATTTATCCTTTGCACTAGGTAGGCATTCCGAAAGGGGAGTCTTGGTGAGTCTTATATGAATTGAATGAACTAAGTCTCCTAAAAGAATATACAACTCATGGTAGGTGGTGGAATGGGATGCTACCTATCCATTGCACACAAGTAGACCTTACGAAAGGGGAGTCCTGGTGACAAGCCTTCTAAAAGAATGTACTACTTAGGGTATGTTGTGGTATGGGATGTAATATACACATTGCACTAAGTAGGCATTCCGAAAAAGAAGTCCGAGTGGGTTGTTTGGGTTTTGTTCTAATGTCGTATAATTAACTGGGGGCTTGTTCTTCCAAGAAGCATAAGCCGAAATAGGGTAGTCTTGAGGATCAACTTTGTGTGTGTTAAAGGATGCATATGCGTACTTCCTTCATGTCTTACCCTTGTAAGTCTTAGGAGAATCCGTAGTTAAAGAAACTCCTATGGAAATGAGTTCACTTCCTCTTTTCTTGGCCTTGGAAGTTCACTCTTTTAGAATAGGATAGCTCACTGTTATGTCAAAATGAACTTAATGTAATATTTTTTACATTCACTGCGAAGTGTCCTTTTTTGTTGAAATTATGGAAATTCTTCTCTAAGTGTTACATGATGATCCATCATTCTTATGTTGTTTTACTTATATTTTCTTTAATATTTTATTTAATTGGCATGAAATGTGTTTTTTTACTAAAATGTCCCTGTTTGCATGTATTTGCATATTGCATACTTAGTACATTCTTTGTACTAACCCCATAATTTTCTATATTCTATAAGTAATGGTTGGAAGCATTTGGAAGATTTGAAGGTGAAGCTGTGGGAATCTACTCTCTCATATTTGGTATGTCCTTATATATTTGAGGACATAGTCTATGTTTTCTTCGTTTTAATATTAAGACTTATTATGTGTTTTTCTTCAATATAAAGGGTTGTGTCCCTTAGATATTATATCGTGTCTTTAAGGTTGTGTGTGACGATGATATTCTCTAAATATTTATGAAAGACTAGATTTTTATTAAATGTCTTGAAAAGTTTTAATTCTACGGCCGGTTATGACCTAATGGTTCTCCCTTACTTCTTGGGGGTACTTTGGTGTTGCGACAGACTTGGTATCAGACCATAAGGTTATGGGAAATAGTTGAGGGTGTAAAAGTCCCATAAACCACGTCTAGTAGTATCTTCGTCATTGGTGTGAGTAGCGACAAAATCCATGGACAAGAGGTTATAAGATGAAGAAGTTTCACTTTCTTCTCTATTCTAATGTCGTGCCTTAGAGTTCAGCCATATAAGGTGTCTTTTCTCAACCTCTTCTCTTTGTATTTATATGATATGAATACGAGGACATCAACCCTAGAAGGGAGGAGGGAGGAGTAGCTAATGAGAGGATCCCTCCCCGTGTTGACCAAGTTCCTATTGTTGGCCTAGAGGAAGAAAAAATGAAGGTTCCCCTTTAATAATCTCAAGTGACTTCGGAACTTCAAAAACTCGAGTGCCCAAGTGTCTCCTAAGCCTCAAACTCCTTTTTTTAAGGAGATATGACTAATAAGAACTTTAGGGCTGCCCTAATGAATTTTACCTAACTCATGAAGGCTCAAGCTCATTTCGTAAATAATCACTTTGTTGCCAAAGATAATCAAGGTGTTTGACCTCAACCTAATGCTAGTACTCCCCTTCTAGAATTTGGGACTTCATGAGGACGAACCCTCCAAATTTTCATGGCACTAAGGTATCTGAAGATCCACAAGGTTTCATAGATGAAGGGTTCAAAGTGGTTGATGCTATGGAAGTGACCCCTAAGGAGAAAGCGGAATTAGCCGCTTACCAACTTAAGGATGTGTCTCAAGTGTGGTTTGAGCAATGGAGGGGTGAGAGACCCTTAGAAGAGGTACGGTTGATTGGGAGGAATTAAAATAAGCTTTCCTAGATAGGTTGTTTCCCTTAGAGTGCACGGAGAAGAAGATGGTTGAATTCATGAACCTTCGTCAAGGGGAAATAACTGTGCAAGAGTACTCTCTGAAAATTACCAAACTCTCTAAGTATGCTCCAACCATCGTAGACAAGCGTAGATACAGGTTGAACAAATTTGTGATGGGATTGTCTAGCTTTGTTTGATAAAGACTGTCGTACGTCAAATCTTCTTAATGTAATAGATATTTCTAGACTCATGGTGTATGCACAACAAATTAAGGAGTCCAAATAAGGGAGATAAGGAAAAAGGTAAGAGGCTTAGGTTGGAGGATTCTAGTAACAAAAAACCTAAGAAGAGTTCTATAACAAATATTCTTCCATGGGAAAAAATGATGGGTCTCCAAAACAACATTCCGAAGGTAGTGGCTAGACTTTTGAAGAGACTAGGTGTACTTCTTGTGGAAAGCAACATATGGGTAGGTATCTTGCCGGTACGGATGGTTTTTTTTGATATGGTAATAAGGGCCACAACGTGAGTTAATTCCCTAAAACCAAATAAAGTGGGAAAGAGGTCAATCAATCTCTTAAGGTTGTCTATATTCAAATGCTCCAAAGAAGAACCCTCCCTATGGGATGGGAGCTAGAAGGATAACTAATCCGAAGTTTATAGTCCCGGTAATTATTAACTCTTTATGATTGTTGTTTTTATTTATGAGATGATTTTATATGGTTTTATACTTCTTATGAGAATGTTATCTTGATAAATTTCTTAAAGAATGAAAATATTAATTTAAGCATGTTTCACAATGTTACTGTAACGTTCACTATAAGATTTTTGAATTTTGAGAAAAATTTGTCTTGCCTTTGATTGAAGTTTAAATGTGTTAAAGTGTTGTATATGATCATGTTTAATGTTGGATATGGTATTTTCTCAATAAAAGTAGGAGAAGGATGAATTTTGAGTTTGTGAAGTTTTGCAAAATGTTGCTTGTGTTTCAAGTGTTTGGAAATGTGTAATGGTGATCCTTGATAGTTGATGCTTTGATTATGAGTGTTTTGATCATTATTTTAATGTGTTATGTGATTCTTAGATATTCCTTGTTGATTTTAAAGTTTAAATATCATTCGAGGATGAATGTTATTCCAAGTTGGGGAGAATGTAACGCCCTAAAACGAACTAAGGTGAACTAGATATTCGTGATGGTTTATTAACATAATTTGGTTATAAATTGAATTACAGTGTTCTTAGATAGTGTGTGAAGTTTTGTTAAGTTTCGTGGTCAACATCCAAAAACGTCCATGATGCTCGAAAGGTGTTTCTTAGAAAGTGTTCGTGTGTCTTCATATTTTTGAGTGAGTTTTACGTGTTCTATTTAGTCGAAATTGATGTGGTATGTTCCTAATACCTAGAATACTATGTTTATAAGTTTATCGTCTGTGTATGACCCCCCCTAGGACCCACAAGGGGCCATGGACTTTAGTCAAAAACTGCCTGGCAGTGTCCACCAACGGTACAAGTCGACCAACCGACGACTCTTATAGTTGGTCCATTGATTGGACCTGAATGTATGCAGGTGTTGAGGGTTTCAGAGACAACCAACGAACCCTCATCAACGGGGTGTCGTTTGACACACGGTTCGTTAGTTGAGAGTCTTTAATAATTCATACAAAAGTTGTCTCGCCTGCTGCCTTGACATGGGGTATTTAACCGACATCTTTTATGACCCTAGGATGATATTTTGGGGTTTATAAGTTATATTAGATTAGTTTTAAGCATTAGCCCAAGACAAGAACTCTCACTTGAAATATTAAAACTCTCTCTAAAGAAAACTCTCTCAAAGTCACCATTGGAGCTATTACTAAATGAGGGAAAGGAGGGCTGGTTTGTACGTATTTATTCACAAAATTTAGTGGGTTTCCTTCTCATTGAGGTATGGTATCCATCCTTGAACCCTCTTTCATTCAAGGAGTCGTTTCTAAAAGATTTCAAAAAGTGTTTTGAAACTCTATTTTCTTCTATGTTATATTTTAAGCATGAGGCTTATTGTAAAAGAGTTTAAATGATTCAAATGTGTTTCTTATAGTATGAATGGATTATTTTAATTTCAAAAACCCAATAAACTCATGTTTATGCATATTTCAAACATGTAGCTTAAAAAATGCGTTAAATGAACATGTTTGTATAGGGCATGAACTTCAATTTTCTTGTATTATTATTATGATTTTGCTACTTCCCTAAGGTCCTTATTATGATGGAATATTTAGAAATTTATTATAGCTAATGATGTCTGGAATAATTTGTGAGTTGCTTTTATTGTATAATTCTTATATAAATTGCTCTTGAGTGGTATGGTCCACCTTCTTGGTGACGGTGTTTACTTGATAAATTTGATTATAATTTTTATGTTTTGTAAGTGTGGCTTCAAAGTCCTTATATGATAAATGAAGGGATGATAAAAATTGTTCTTATATTGTATATTTTGAATCTTGAATTACTTGTTGTGTTTAGATTATACCTAAATGAAGTATATGATTATGTGAAACATGTAATGTGTGTGATTTGATGAATTGAAGGTCCAAAGCATGTATAGGAGTTAACATAAATAAAATAATGTTTTTATGAAAGGTTTGCTCACCTGTACACACACACACTTAAATGAATTATTGAAACTAAGTTAAATACCTAGAAGAGTTTTGAGGTGGACACTCTCCGTGAGTTGAGATGAAGTGTTTAATAGAAAGCTCCCTACATCCAAAGAGCTTTCTAAGATAGGTCGGAGGATGAATGCCCTTCTTGAGATTAGATGTGGTGTTCACTAATTATCCTTAACCTATAGTGTATAATTTTTATAATTCGTGGGGGTTATGTCTAGCACGAGAGGATATGAAGAAGAGGTGGTTACACTCTGTGAGTTGAGATGTTGCAATCCAATGTACCTCTTAGATGAGTAGTCCTCGGTAGTAGATAATGAGTTACTTATTATCAATCTCTTTATCTCTTAACTATACACTCGATAGGTGTAGCTATTGGGCAATCCATGTAAAAGCTAAGATAATTACCTTACACTAGGCAAGTAAGGATCCCTCATACGATAAGGGTTAATATTGGTATTCGATTCCTATCTCTCATGGTCTATGTCGGTTAAACTATCTCCTTCAAAAGTAATAAATGTGCTAAGTCTTCTAATGGAGTTTTCTACTTAGGGTAGGTAGTGGAATGGGATGCTATTTATGCATTGCAATAGGTAGGCATTTCGAAAGAGGAGTCTTGGTGAGTCTTATATGAATTGAATGAACTAAGTCTCCTAAAAGAACGTACTACTTAGGGTAGGTGGTGGAATGAGACTCTACCATTACACTAAGTATAGCATCCGAAAGGGGAGTCTTGGTGCCAAGCCTTCGAAAAGAGTATACTACTCAGGGTAGGTGGTGGTATGTGACGTCATCTACTCATTGCGCTAGATAGGCATTCCGAAAGGGAAGTCTTAGTGTGTTTTTTGTGTTTTCTTTTACTGTTTTGTCATTGAGTAGGGACTTGTTCTTCCGAGGTGAGTCAGCCGAAGAGGGGTAGTTTTGAGGATCACCTTTGTGTGTATTAAAGGAGGCATATGTTTACTTCCTGCATGTCTTACCTTGGTGAGTCATAGGATAATTTTTAGATAGGGAAACTCCTACGGAAATGAGTTCACTTCCGATTTTCTTGGCCTTGGAAGGTCACTCCTTTAGAATTAGATAGATCAATGTTAATTTAAAATGAACTTATTGTAATATTTTGGTAGCTTCACTGTAAAGTGTCCCTTTTTGTTAAAATTATGGAAATTCTTCTCTTTGTGATAAATGATAATTCTTATGTTGTTTTACTTCTATATTCATGTTTTATTTAATTGGCATGAAAAAGTTTTTTTTAAATGTCCCTTTTTACATGTGTTGCATATGTCATACTTAGTACATTGTTTTGTACTAACCCCATAAATTTCTATAATCTTTAAGTATATGTTGGAAGCTTTTGGAAGATTTGAAACCGAAGTTTGGGAAATATGCTCTCTTAAGATTTTATATGTCCTCATATAATCGAGGAGGTAAAGTATGTTTTCTTAGTTTTTATATTAAGACTTATCCTATTTTTTATTCAATGGAAAGGGTCTTGTCCCAAAGATATTATATCGTGTCTTTAAGGTTTCTTGTGACGATGAGAATCTATAAATATTTATGAAAGACTAGCTTTTTATTAAATATCTTGAAAACTTATAATTCCACACTACTTTTCATGTCCTATTTAAAGAACGATTGTTAAGGGCTTGTACAAGACCACAAAGGGTCAAGTACGCCCATTCATGACCCAAGGGTTCTCCCTAACTTCTAGGGGGTAGTTTCGAGTCATGAAAATGGGGTGTTCCGATTTTGTTTGTTATCAAGAAGGATGGGTCTCTTAAATATGCATTGATTACCGCCAACTCAATAAAGTCACTATTAAGAACAATTATTCAATCTTACGGATTCACAAAATGTTTCATCAACTCTAAGTGGCAAGCTACTTTTCGAAGATTGACATGAGTTCCGGATATCATAAACTTAGGGCTAGAGGTGAGGATATCAAAGACGACATTTCACACTAGATATGGTCATTATGAGTTTTTAGTGCTGTCCTTTGGTCATACAAATTCCCCGACAACGTTTGTGGCTCCCATGAATAGGGCGTTTTGAATTTACATAGATTCATTTGTTATTGTCTTCATTCACGGCCTCTTTGTATATTCAATAAGAGAGGGTGATCACATAAACCATTTTAGGGTGGTATTACAAGTGCTTAAGGAGAATCAATTCTTTGCCAAGTATAGCAAATGTGAGGTTTCGTTGAGGTCGGTGGCATTTGTTAGTCATATCATCTTTATGGAGGGGCTTGAGGTTGATCCAAGGAAAACTGAGGTGGTAAAAAATTGTCCTAGACCATTGACTCCAACAGACATTAGGAGTTACTTAGGTCTAGCGTGTTATTATCGTAGGTTTGTGGATAGTTTTGCGTCCATTGCATCTCCGTTGACTACTTTAACCCAAAAGAGTAAGAAATTTGAGTGGTTGGAGACGTCAGAGAGAAGCTTCCAAATCATGAAAGATAGGCTTACATTCACTTCGGTGTTGACTTTACTATAGTGTACAAAGTGTTTAGTTTTGTATTGTGATATATCCCGAGTGGGTTTATGGTGTGTGCTTATGCAACATGGGATCGTGGTAGCCTATGCTTCTAGACAACATAAGGTGCAATGAAGAAACTACCAAACTCATGATCTTAAGTTAGTGACTGTTGTATTTGCCTTGAAGATATAGAGGCATTACTTGTATGACGTCCATGTTAATATGTATGCTGACCACCAGAGTCTCCAACAATTGTTTATTCAAAAGAAGTTGAATCTCATACAAAGAAGATGGTTGAAATTGTTGAATGTTCATGAATGAGAGTTCTCTATCATCCCGGCAAGGCCTATGTTTTGTTGATGCTCTAAGTCAGTTATCCATAGGTAGTGTTTCTCATGTAGAGGAAGGCAATAATGACTATTCAAAGATGTTCATAGGTTGTCTAGATTGGGTGTGAGGTTGGAAGATTCTTTGAATGGTGGTTTTATGGTCCATCATAACTCCATGTTATCTTTGGTAGTTGAGGTGAAGTCCAAACAATACCTTGATCAATCATTGAAGGAGTAAAAGGAATCATTTCTTGGTAAATTTAATGAGTCATTCACCTCTGGGTGATGGTGTCTTGAGGTAGGATAGAAGGTTGTGTGTTCCCAACATAGATGGTTTGAGAAACCGTATCCTTGAGCAAGCTAATGGGTCTCGTTACTCCATTCATCTGGGTTCAACAAAGATGTACCATGACCTTAGGGAAGTATTTTGGTAGGAAGGTTTGAAGATGAACATAGCGGAATTTGTTGCTAAGTGTCCCAATTACAATCAAGTTAAGGCCAAGCACCAAAAGCCCGGTTGTTTGCTCCAAGAAATCCAAGTTCCTACTTGGAAGTCGGGAGACATCAATAAGGATTTTATGGTAGGTTTGCGTCAGAAACTAAAATAATATGACTATATATGGGTAATTGTGGATTAGTTGACCAAGTCCACTCATTTCATTCTCGTCAAGTTTACTTATTCGGCGGAAGATTACGCAAGGATCATTATAGATAGTACTGTGTGTCTCCATGGAATTCTTTTATCCATCATATCGTATAGGGGTGAACAATTCACATCTACTTTTTGGAGTTCATTCCAAGAAGGGTTAGGTACTAAGGTAAAGCTAAGACCGCTTCTCATACCCAAACGGATGACCAAGTGGAACGTACTATTAAAACCTGGAGGATATTCTTAGAGCTTCTATTATTCATTTTAAAGAAAATTGGGATAAGCATTTGCCTTTTGTGGAGTTTTCTTACAATAATAGTTTTCATTCATCCGTATACATTGGTCCTTATAAAGCCTTGTATGGTAGGAGGTGTAGGTATCCTATTGTATGGTTTCAAGTGGGGGAGACTTCTCTTCTTAGTCCTGATTTGATTTATAAGCCTTTGGAGAAAGTTCATATCATAAGGAACCGGTTGCAAACAGCCTATAATCGGTGAAAAGCTTCTGCCGATCATAGGAGAAGGCATTAAAATTTTGAAGAAATTTCAACCACGAAAGGGCTGGTTAAATTTGGCAAGAAAGGGAAATTGAGTCCTCGTTATGTGGGTCCCTATGAAATCTTGAAAAGGGTTGGTACGGTTGCCTATGAGTTAAGGTTTCCTAGTGAATTGGCTATGGTTATTTCGCTTTTTACATGTTTCCATGCTTATGATGTATATTGGTCATCCCGAGTAAAGTGTTCCTATTGAGGGTCTTGGTGTGAAGGATAACGTTTCCTATGAGGAAGTTCCGATTCAAATCTTTCATAGGTAAGTAAAGAAATTGAGGAATAAAAAAGTGACTTCTGTAAAGGTGTTATAGAAGAATCACCTACTCGAGGGTCCAACATGGGAGGCCGAGGACGACATGAAGTCCCTCTACCCTCATCTATTTGATATATAAGGTTAGTAGTTCCTACTAATAATGAAAATAATAATTAAATTTGAGATTTCTTGATTTTTGGAGAAGTTTCGTAAAATGTGCATTTTTGGATGTTGTTACAACGATTACAATCAAGTATGCCCATAATTTGAAATTTGGCTTCTTTGATTTATGTTATGTAAATAATATGATTGATGTTTTTATTATATTTTTGTTGGTTGGGCTTCTATTTATGAGTACATTCCGTCCTTCTAAAGATTTTTAGTGTCATTCGGCCACGAATGTTCCTAAGGAGAGGAATAATGTACTTCTAAAATTCAAGACGTGTTATAGATCATATCATAAGTGTCATAAGTTCTAGAAACTTTTTTGAAGTCCATTTTTTATGAATATAGGTCATTTAGGAAGTCTAGAAACCAAAACATCCAAGAACGTCCATGACGTCCGAAAACTAGTTCAATGAGGTGTTAGCGTGCCTTAGCCTATTTTACTATCTTGTAGAAGTGGTAAAATGATGAATATTCGTTGAAGGGTGTCTAACACGTGTTTAAATTGATTCATAGTAGAAACGTCCGATTGCAACTTTCCAAGGACCAACCAAGGTCCCTTGAGAAGGACCACTACATTTCGGGGTTAAGGCTACCTAGGCAATGTTCACCAACGAAGGGGAACGACGGATAGTGGGTTGATCAACGGGGCGTCATGCCATTTTTAGACAAATGCTTAGCAGTTTGTCTAATTGTCCATTTTGACCACTCTCTGAACTCATTGACGGATGATCAAAAGGGAACGGGTAAGGGTCGTTGACTAACAGACGGACCGTTTGTTGAGGTCTCATCTATGATGGTCTGACTTTGTTACATGTTTTTAATAAGTTCTAATTAATTAATTGAGGGGTAATATCGTTATTTGTGGATTAAGGAAAGACTAATTATGTTAATTAACAGCACATATAAAGACCCCAACCCCACTAAACTAATCTAAACTCTCATAACTCACAAACCCAAACTCTCTTCCTTCTCTCTTCTTTCTCTCTCTAATGAAGAAAACCATTGAATACCAAGCTAGGGAAGGTTTTTAGGGCTGAAAAGATTGATGTTTAACCATTAATATTCATCAATTATTCATGTATTGAATCTAATTCACCTTTGAGACATCTTTCCTCAAAGTGTTCCATCCAATTGATTTCCAAAGTTGAATTCCAAGTGGGTTTTTTCCAATCTGAAAAATTATGTTATGAATTTATTAGTTGATGAATTATTTTTGATATTTTGAATACATTAACATGTAATTTAAATCTTTTATGATATATATTCATGTTTTGGTCTAGGTTTTAGAAGATGACCTGTAACCCTTAACCTTGGTTATGATCTTGATATGAATTATGTTATATTGGTTCAATTGACTTTGTTATTGGTTGAATTACTACTTAATGATATTTTTATACTATTTTTTAATTAATTGTGGTGAATTATAGTCCTATCATGTTAGTTCTTGAGAATTTGATTTAGGTTATAAAGGATGTTTTAAATTGACCTAAGTATCTTGTCTTAAGCTATAATCTAGTATTGAATTGTGATATAGCGATTCTTCTAGACTTTTTATCATGTTGGTCATTGAATTATGATGATTTATACCCTAATTAGGTTGAATTATTGGTTGATTGTAAGACCTTGATGATTAATTATTGAGGAAACTTGGTAACTCTTGTGATCCCTATCATTTACTTCAAGTGATGATTAATAGTGATTAACTCATGATGTTGTATTGGAGTATTCCTTGTATTAAGATTAATAGGGTGGTATGATGTTTAATTGAAATGTCTTGACTATGATTTGTGAGGTGTTAGCTTAGGATGTAAATGTTATAAGGATGGTGAATGATTTACCAATGTGTCTTATCATGATACTAAAATGTTAATGTGCTAACCTCACCTATATGAATTGCAACGAAAGGACAATACTCATGCAATGCTTATTGAGATAGGATGATGATGATGTTTATACAAGGGTTAGACAATATGACCTACAATAATCTATGATGATTAATAAAGACATTAAAGACATTTCAAAAGGTACTCTAGATTAGCACCGAGTGAACTTGAGTGAGGAGTTTCCCTTCCCACATAGGGAAGGTAGGATCACTAATGTACTCTTGAGATTGGAGACTTCAATGCATGTAACATACGCATAGTACCAACTGTAAGATCCCTAAAATGACTTAGGTGAAGCTACAGCCTAACATGGTTGTCATGATGTTCAAATGTCCTAAATTGGTATATAATATTGTATTGAGGCATTGTCTACGAGTTTAGGTGAATTGGAGTTGAAACGCCAAGGGACAACCAAAATATTTGACAACTAAGTCACCTATGTGCCTCATATGTGGTTTTATGTGTTTATGTGAGATTCATGAGATTATAAGCACCTTAAATAAGTTATTATGGTATATATAGGAAGTGTGTCAAGTTTTGTAAAGTTTTGAGGTCTAACGTCCAAGAACGTCCATGATGTTTGATAGGTTTGACTTGAAATGACCTTGTGTGTCTAGGCATGTTTCATCGAGTTTTACGTGCTCATTTTTTATGAACATAATGTGAGAGGTCCTAAAATTTTATATGAACACATTAGGGTTGGACGCCCGAGAAAAACTTCCCGAGGACCAACCAAGGGTCCTTGAAGAAGAAACCTTCTCAAAAGACAAGGCTTCCTAGACCATTCCCCAAACGACTGAGCCAATAAACGGCTCGTGGTCCAGTAGACTCCTCGTTGATAGTATATTGTAGGTCATTACATAGGTGTAGGAGAGGAGACTCTAAAGAACAGCCTCAGTCCCCAAACACGGACCAATAGGACGGTCCGTTGGTCAAGGGACGGGCTGTCGATTGCCCTCCGTCTGTGAGCCTTTTCTCATCCGCAGGTTCAATGTAATGTAAGGGTTAAATTGTAAATTCACCTAACATAGAAAATAAGAGAAATTGCGGTTCATAAAGGGTCTTTTAGGTATTTTAAATATGTATATAAGACAAACACTTAGAAGATTTCATTCTTCAAAAATCAAAATCCAAATTCCCTTAGAAAATCTCTAGAACTCCATTGAAGAAGGGCTTTGATTGGAGAATTGAGTGGAGATTCTTCATTAAATTGATGAATTAGATTCATTGAGGTATGTATTTTTTATCCTTGAAACTCTATTCATCAAGGATCCAAACATTCAAAGAAGTTTTTCTGAAGTTTTCGAAGATGAATTGTCCTATTTGATGATCTCTCCATGGGATCTTTCATTAAAGGTTTTTAAAGACTCTTAGTGTTGTATGTATGAATAACATGAGACCTAAAATGATGTTATGAGAGTCCTTTATGTGAAACCTTGAACCTAGTGGTAAGGTTATGGACGTTGAAGGTACAAAGACGTAATGACATCCTTTAAGTAAATGAATAATAGACTTAAGGTCGACTGGCTGGAACGACATCATATCAAAAATTGGTAAAGTCATTATGAGCTTGATGTCGCCATTTTAAGGTAGACCTAGTGGACCTTTTTTGGGTAGGTAAATGTGATTGGGTTATGAAATAGATATAGAACCCCTTTATATGAACCTTTAATGTAAACTACTCTATGAGAACAAAGTCTAGCACCGAATGAGTATGATAAGGGAAGTAGTTCTTGTTAAATAATGAGGCTAGAGTACAAAGCACGCCCTTCATATTTATTTGTCATTTGCCAACATGGGATGTGTCCAAGTTCTACCATTGTTAATTAGAACACCCTTATCGGAAAGTAGGATAGAACTCAGGATTCCATGTCTAGCTATCATGGCCTATGTCAGTTATTGCTTATTCTTATAATATGGGATACCTACTAGCATTAGAGAAGTTGTATAAAGTTTAGGTTGTGGTATGGGAAACTATCTAGACATGACACAATACGCTTTGAAGTGGTTAGTAAAAGTCCCTAGGTCTTGTCGAAGAGCATTACTTAAATGTCTATATATGATGAACGAAACTTAAATGAACTAATGAATGTAATGACGTAAGTTAATAAAGTATGTTAAATGAATAAGCCTTACCAAGATAAGTCTTAGGAATGACTCTAGTTATGGAAGATTTTGATTGTGTGAGCATGATCTAAGCATTAGGTATCTTATAGGATTATTTAGGTAATCTTGAGGAGGTTAATCATGGACTTCATCTTCTTGATTTACTTAAGTATGTCTTTTGAAATCCTATGGAAGGGGAATTTCATATTATCTATGTGTTGATATATTAAGTGAGAATGGTTTTATCTTAGGTAGTCTATTGGATCTCTTATGTGTGTGTAAGGAATCGTATGGGCGATCGCTTCACAACTCACTCAAATGAGACTTAGAATCAACTTAGGTAGAACAAGCTCTTGTTCATGTGTATGATGTCTTGTAGGTGTATGTTGATCTCATTACAGGTGGTCTTAAGGATAATTTAGGTGTGCCCATAGAGGTTGTATGGGAGGTATCTCTTTGTCTTACTTAAGTGAGTCTTAGGATAGCTCTTAGTGAGGGAATTGCATGATATAAAGTGTCTAAAGTAAAGCTAAGGAACTTCACTGTAACAGTGAAGTAGTTCAATGTAAGTTGCGTCTAAAATGTGATAAATAAGCTATGTGATTTCTTATGTGATAAATATCCAATTTGAAGACTTAATACATTATGTCATACATAGTGTATGTGGTTATAATAATTCCATGCTTTTTTCTGTCTCTATAATTGTTGGTAGGCGAGGATCATCTGTGAAGAAATAGTTGAATCATAGCATCATTGAAGTGAAGTGAAGTATGTCCTCATTTGGTATGAGGATTATTTAGGTACTTTTGAAGGATAATTTAGGTAGTCTTCAAGGGGTCAACCATGGAATTTATCATCTTGATTTATTTAAGTATGTCTTTTGATAGCCTTAATAATATAAATGTCATATTATACAAGTTATGTGTTTTGATGTATTTTAAGTGTGTATGTATATCCTTATAAGTAGTCTTGAGGATCATTTAGCCATACTTAGAGATTGTGTATGGTCCGTCTCTCATAAGTGAGTCTACGATAGCTTTTAGTTTGATAATTAAATACTAGAAAGTGCCAACAGAGAAGGGAAGTCACTTCACTGTTACGGTGAAGCAATTCTCTGTATAGTGAGTATAGGTTACTGTAAAGTTGGTTCAAAAATGTCTAGAATTTCTTAAAAGTTATCTTATATGTTTCTAAGGTGTTAAATGTTGTTTTTATGATTACGTTATGATATTTAAGTCAAAAAGATGCATATTTCTAATAAATGTCCGTTTTCATGATTTGATGCATAAAGCCATACTTAGAACAATTTTTTTGTACTACTTTAATGGGTTTGTTTATCTCTATGAGGTCATTTGGTAGAGTGTATTAGATAAAATAATGCATGCATTAGCTTGATGTATTTTAAGTACCTTGTTTGGTATACTTTTCTAACCAATGCATAACTAATGCTTGCAATTGTGATACACTATATTGTGTATTAAAAAGTGTATTACTGATACCATCTATTCTTATGCATGAGTAATGCAATGAGTTCTAATGCTTCCATTAACATTATAAAAGACACAGTTGGCTTTATAAATTTTTTATATCCTTTTCACTATATTTGTCGAGGGTATGTTTTTAAACAATTTTTTTCTAAAACTATCATGCAATGCATTATATTTAAAACTTACATTACTTAAATAATTACGAAACAACTCTTAAGCCTTTTTGAAACATTTCCCAACATTTTCTTTTCTTTTAATTTTCTCTATGATCATGTGTTCTTATTTTCATTTATTTTTCTAAGTCTTTTAATTTGTTGGCGTTTTCATAGACTTTATGGCCTCTTAAATATATATTTTTTTAAAAAAAATTAAAATCTAATTTCATCATAATTTAATTAATTTATACTATTGTGGTGATAAATTTGATTTAAAAACTCTTTTTCCAGCTTTTCACAAAAGTATTTTACCTTAAATAGTACAACTATTTAATATCATTTTTGAAAATCAAAAAAATAAGAAGAAGAAGAGGAGGAGTTAATGATGTTTTAGCAAAGAACTTTGTTGCAACTTCAAAAAGAGTGTAAAAATATGTAAATGGTGAAGGGTATTTTAATAAACATATATTTTTAAGTAGAAATTATGCCAGATTTGTTATTTCTAATGCTTCAACCAAATAATGTATAACAAATAATGT
The DNA here is from genome assembly GCA_027705065.1 of Solanum peruvianum. Lineage (NCBI taxonomy): Eukaryota > Viridiplantae > Streptophyta > Magnoliopsida > Solanales > Solanaceae > Solanum > Solanum peruvianum. Next base: position 19,226,216 of record JAKWJD010001763.1, read on the forward strand.
TTGCATAACTAATGCAAGTATTAATAATGCAAGCACTACTAATGAAAGCCTTACTAATGCATCCTATTTTGCATTAGTGAAGGATCGTGAGAAAGATCGTGAAGGAGAGCTTGGATTCTAGAGTCGTTTAAGTGAAGTGAAGTACGTCCTCAATTGACTCGAGGGCATATATATATGTCTTTTATTTTGATGTATTGCAATAGCCAAAGTATTTCTATATTTTGAAGTATGGGTAGTATTCCCAAAGTATTCTCATGTCTAAATTAGATGAGACTGAGACTTAGTATATCCTATGATTTATAACAAAAGATATTATTAGAGATATTCTAATGTTTTTGAAAAGTCTTAATTACGCTACTTTTCATTATGTATATGCGATGAATGATATGGAATGGGCTTGTACAAAACCTCCAAAAGGTCAAGTACGCCGGTTGCAATCCGAGATTGGACCTAACTTCAAGGGTGTGGTTTCAAGATGTGACAAGCTTGGTATCAGAGCATAGGTTAAGAAATTATTCTTAAGAATTAAGAAATCTCATAAAGTCACGTCTTATAGAGTCTTGACCATCGGTGTGAGTCGTGACAAATCTATGGGCAAAATGCTATAGGACGATAGAGTTTCCCTTCTATTCTACTCCTATGTCCTTTCGTAGAGTAATAATTATGAGTACTCTTTTCTTATAGTTTCCTTGTGTTTCTAGGAATATGAATAAGAGGAGGACACCGACTAGGAGAGCTTAGAAAAATTATGTGCATAAGTAAATTCCTCCTCAAGTTGAGGAAGACGAGCAAGTTCCTCAAGGTGCTAAAGGTGACCAAGTTACTATTCGGGGTCAAGGTAATGATGTTCCGTTGTTTCCTCGCGAGTTGAGTTATAGGGATATTAGAGAGGCTTTGCTTGTTTTAGCCCGAGCTTTGACTACTAAAGTGAATTTGAGTATGGTGCCTAGGGTAAATTTTGTGGAGAGCACTATGACCTTTAGTTTAACAGAGTCTGTGAGGATGAATACTCCTATCTTTCTTGGCTTTAAGGTGGGATAGGATCCCCAAGAGTTCCTAGATGAATTATACAAGGTGTTAAGTGCTATGGGGGTTACATCTAGGGAGAAGGCGGAACCAACTTAATATTAATTGAGGGAGGTTGCTCAAGTGTTGTACACTCAATTGAAAGATATATGACGGTGTAGTCGGGTCCTATTGAGTGGGAAGAATTTAAGGAAGCTTTTCTTAGGAAGAACTTTCCCCGTGAAAGGAGGGAAGTTAAGGTAGAGGAGCTTATCAATCTCAAGCAAGGCAATATGAGCGTTGAGGAATAATCTTTGAAGTTCTCAAGGTTATCCAGATATGCCCCATCCCTTGTGTATTATTCGAGGGATGAGTAGAGTCGTGACGGGTGTTACCGATCTAGTGAGGGAGGAATGTCGTATGGACATGTTACATAATGATATCACCCTAGCAAGACTAATGGTGTATGCCCTACAAATTGAAGAATCCAAACTTAAAGAATATGTCTAGAAACATGAAGAGTAGTGGCTCTAGTGACCAATATCAAATTAGGTTCAAAAAGAGGGGCTTAAGATCAAGAAGAACCTACGAGTGCTAAGGTGAAGTTAGAGAAAGGAGGTGGTTCACAAAATGGAAAACATAGATGTGTCACATGTGGAAAGAGGCACTATGGGGAGTGCCAAAAGGTTACATGGAATTGCTTCCGTTGTGGTAAAGAAGGACACAACGTGAGAGATTGTCCTACCGTTGCTTCTAAAGGAAGAGCGGGTAAACAAGCTTCTCGTAATGTTACAATGGATGCTGCTTCCAAATAAGAGACGTTTCTATGTACTACTGACTAAAGGATGAAAGCTGGATGAGGATGAGGAATTATGGTAAGTACTTGTTTTTCTTTAGTGTTATGAGTTCCTTCTGATTCTTGGCAAGACACTCACCCAAGTGTTGCTTCGAACAAGTATCACACGTAGATATCTCGACAGTATGACCACCTCCTTGGGAATTAGGTTAGGAGCCCTATCCTTGTTCCCCATGGAAGGATCTTGATAATAGAACATCTTCTTAGATATTGGTTGACTTGATTCATTAAACCTAGGCCTCTTCCTCTTTTGTTTTATCTCCCTAATTTTGGACTACTTAATTTTTTGTGCATACACCATGAGCCTAGAGATATCCATATCATTAAGAAGCATTATCGTATGCTACTCTTTATTCACCAATCTAGAAACTCTCATTATATATTTGTTCATCCTATCCCTAGGGCTTGCTACTATGGTCGGGCCATACTTAGAGAGTTGCATGAATTTGAGAGAGTAATCCTTTATACTCATTCCCCCTTTACAATGGTTCATGAATTTCACCATCTTCTTCTCCATCCACTCTAAGGTAAAGAACATGTCAATAGTACCCTCTTTGAATACTTCCCAATCTACCAGACCATCCCTTAAGGGTCTCTCATCCCTCCATTTCTCAAACCACTATTGAGACACATCTTTGAGTTTGAAAGTGGCTAGTTCCGCTCTCTCTCTATGAGTAACACTCAAAGCATCCACAACTTTGAACACCTCATCTATGAAGCCTTGTAAATCTTCATTTACTTTAGTTCCATGAAAAGTAGGAGGGTTCATCCTCATTCAATCTCAAATTTTAGAAGCGTGAGTACTTGCATTAGGCTGAGGTTCACCTTTTAGGTTGGCTTAGGTGACAAAGTGATTAGTGATGACATGATCTTTAGACGTTATGAGTTGGGTTAAATTCAAAAAAGCAGCCCTTAACTCCGCATTAGTCATATCCCCTTTAACAAAGAGAGCTTCAGGACCTTGGGCATGGGGGAGGCGGGGCTTTTGGGGAACTTGAGGTCCTTAAGGTTCCGGAGGGGAACAACCTCATTCTCTTGGACAACAATAGGGACTTGCTCACCACGGGGAGGTATCCTCTCGTTAACCACTCCTCCCTCCTAATTTCTATGTACTTTCCTCTTTGTATTCATGTCCTATAAACGCAAGAGAGAAACATCTTATAGAACTCAACTCTAAGGCACGACATTAGAATAATGAAGAACGTAAAACTTCTATAGCTATATAACCCCTCGCTCATGGGTGTTTCGTGACTCACACCGATGAACAAGACTCTACTAAACGTGGATTTTGAGACTTTGCACCCTAAAAAATTTACCAAAACCTTAGGCTCAAATACCAATTTCGAACGACCTGCAAGAAACCCTAGATGAAGGGATGCCACGTATGGGGAGCACCCCCTAGAAGTAGCATGGCGTACTTGACTTCTCGGATGTCTTATACAAGCCCATAGTTATCATACATTGCATTGTCATAGTAAATTTAGCGGAAAATTTAATACTTTCTTAGCACATCATATACTAGAACTTCACTACATATATATTGAAAATATCATATTACATACATAGAGTCAAAGTCTCTATGCCATCTTAGACTGAACAACATCAAAATACATTAGGGATGCGACCCTTAAAACATAAGACATAACTAATGAACATTTAAACATGTTGCAGTAAGACATGAGTACGAATCCTTGTAACTTAAGGACCCCTTTCCTTGAGCATGGGAATCACCTATCAAGATCCTTAATCGTATAGCCAATGCTTAAGAATCTATTACCTACACTTTGTGTAATAATTATAGAAGAATGGGATTAGCAGAAGAATACACTAAGTATCGCAACCATGCAAAACATGCATTTAAAAGGGGCATTTTCTTGAAATTATACTTCATGCATTTTGAGTAAGTTTTTATAAAACCTTTATGCAATAGTATTTATACCATTGACATACCTCATGTAAACATATTCAAAGGACAAACATTACATTAAATCGTAAATAGAATTTACGCCATGGTTGAGGTCACTTTAAAGTGAGCTCCTTTACCTTAACAGTGATCTATCTTTTCTTTTATCCACTAACTTCCCGAGTAACCCTCTGGTGATACTTGGTGAAATGCATAACTTTAGGCCACAAAAAAAGAAAGCATACAACCTACACTAGTCAGTACACATCATCATATAAGTATAGTACATTGCAAGTCACCTTCAATGTCAAGGGCATAAGACATTACAGTAAGTTATATCAATTGCATATATTTTTGCTTAACTTCACATAAGAAATTATAAGATCTTATTCATGACCGTAATCTTAGTCTACTAGTGAAATGTAAATGCGAATCCCCATAATCTGACACATACTTACTAAACTCTTCACGAGACAACACACCTTAACACTTCAGACATCAATATAACACATAAGGACAACTCCGTTCATGTCAACAATCTTCAGAATATAGTCATTAAGACTCACATACCACATATAAGAATAAGACCACATCACATACACTCATACCATGCACATCTTCATGATAACTTGACAAATACTACAATGCCATGCATAAAGACATAATTATAATCATACACATTAGAACACCTTCCTAGAACTTCCTAAGGAGATAGTAGTGCAATGTATAGATGGTTTCATTACTTCCACCTGTTCTAAGTAACCTCCCTTAAGTAATTCTAGTTATGGTCTTAGTAATTTAATTCCATTGTCCATTTTACTTTAGGTAAACTATATCCTTAACCGACACTAAGACCATGGCTGCTAAACATGGAATTTGGTGTTGTAGAGCCTTACACCAATGGAAGGTGTTCTTACCTAGCCAAGGTAGAACATGAACACATGGTAGCAGTTTAGATAATATCACATATCTAGATCCTATGTGGAAAGAATAGTTTATGGAACTTGGGCGCATCATGGAAACATCACTCTAACACCCTTTTAGGTCATAAGGCTATCCACCCCTTGAGCTATATGGTCACCTACCTCCTATAATTGAAAGGGATACCCCCATCTTCATGTTCACTCGGTTCTAAGCTAAGTTCCCTTTTTTTATAAGCCTTCACTAACATTAATTTATAAAAATATGCTTAGTAGAGTCATCCACTCATATGCTTAGTTCGTAGGTCATAGATGAAAGTTCATCAACCTAAATCATGTTAGAAATTCTTTAACATGGACATAGCATATGTATTAACACTATCTAGTTTAGGATACACTTGAGCACACCTTTAAAGGCTACTCTATTGACTAGATCATCATTCATGTGTGTGTCTATACATATGTGTGAGAAAACTTTTCACATAACACATTAAGTCACACATGTTCATAAATTCATATTCATTCACATAGAAACCAAAACTAGAAACTATCCTATCAAGGCACACATATGCAATGCATAGGCAAAGTCTCATACCCTTGCACATACTAGTACACCTATCAAGTCGTCCAAGTTAAAGAAACACATATCATACTTCAATAAAATCCTCTTAACATGCACAGTAGTAGAAACATGTGAATATGACAACTACCTTTCATTTAGACACCATGACCTATACTACTTGTAAGCATGCATAATGTGTGAGTGTGTGTATATTGGTCAACATGATCACATAATGGCTATCCATAACATCTTGAGGCAGCAAGATCTTAAGACAATAATGCACAACAAAGCATAGACCACACAGCTCTATTTAGCATAGGAGGCAAGACAATCTTCACATTACATTTAAGAGTCCTAATCCTTAGCTATTCACACATTCACATAGGGGTACATGATAGGGGTCATCCCCCTTATTAATTCATTAATGGCAGCACCTACACATGATATTAACTTTAAAAGTTACATGCTCATAACAATAGTACCATAACCAAGATTCAAGACTAAAGTAGAAGGCTAGGCACATATTACACATAGGGTGATCATCATAACCACCCATTCATATATTCATCAACTTTCCTTCAAGGCCATGGTCAACACATATATAATGACAGTAATTTAAACACCGCCACCATAAGTGAACCATAACACACAATGCCATATAAGGTTTCATCATCTACTTTAATATAGAAAAGTAGGGAGGAACAGTAGACCTTACTAATTCATCAACCATTTTTTATCAGCATTGATCAATACACTATTTCATCAATAATACATGACTAGGGTAGTACCTAAATGTACTTTAAGCATACAAGAAACCATGTACATGTCGCTACAAGATCATACTATAACATAATGCAAGGCATCACACTTATATTAGAAGGTAGAGAGTTATAAATCACTTGCTAGTATTCTTTACTGTTATTACCATGATTAGCCTTCAGAAAATACCAATAATAAAAACCTAGGGCAGTAGCTAAAGACATAATAATCAAGACTAAATCATGATATATCTACCCTAAATTGAGATCACGTTATGTTTATGGCATTATAAATTTATTGAATGTGAAAGGAAGATGATATCTTATCAATTCTTTATCACTTTGATTTTCCATTAGTCATGATCACAATAAATCAATAATACACATAAAATATAGAATTTAGAGATACCACTGCTTAGACGAAATCCTACTACAATTTGCAAGGATGTCAAGATTACAGTAAACATCATGGGATTACAATAGAGAGGAATTAACGATCAAGTCTTCAAGAATCAATCCACATTGGATACCAATAAATAATTCATCATTACAACATATTATATGCAGTTTCTATGATACAATTGACACTATATATTATGAACCAATTGCCATGAAATTGAGATACAAGATAACAAACCTACTTTAAATATCACAAGTTACCATTAGATACACTAGAAGAACCTAGATCAATTCATATAAGCCTACTTTAATTTGATCATACAATATTAATATCCATATTTCAAACCTGATATTAACCTTAAAAAGTATCTACAAGCAACTTAACATGATCAAAATCCACTTTTATAAAATTAAATACCAATATTACAGTGATAACATTGATAACAGACTAAGCAAGCTCAAATATTCATACATTGATCCACATGGATCCTTCATAATTAATTCATAATTAGTTCATGTAAATAACCGTATATATAGACAATTTAAAGTAACAGAATCGCAATTAAACTATTAACAAGCCATGATCACAAAGCCCATGCAAGGGCTAAATCGATTTTGGAAAGTGACATGGGTTCATTAAGAAATTGGATTAAAATCACGTTAAAACCAATACATTAACATCAATTCATCATGGTTTAGCCATTAAAAACGTTTTTAGAAGGAACCCATGGCTAGATTGAAGAATAAGAACTTTGATCATATTTTCCCTTCGAAAACTTTGAGAAGAACTCTCCAAGTGAGAGATTAATTAGAGATGAAGGATCACCATACCTTTGTATAGTTGACAACCTATAAAAGAAGGTGAATTAATCATGAGAATCCAATTTACAAGCTGTTCTTGAGCTTCAACAACAATGGAGATTTCTAGAGAGAATTGTTTTTGGAAGAAGGTTTATTTCGTGAGCATTGGGATAGGGAATGGGTTGTTCACCTCTTTGATCCCTTATATACAGCCAAAAATAGGTAAATAAATCAATTAGAGTAATTTTTGGACGGGGGGTGAATTTCCCGTTCACCCATATAATGAAACAGTGCGCAAGACAGTGGCACCCGGCTGCATCAACGGATCACCATCAACGGTTGTAGGTGCATCGACGGGCCGTTTGTGGCTTTCCTCGATTGGACCATGGCTTTTTGTCTGGTTGATACTTTCCAAGGCTAAGTGTACATCGATGAGAACTCACCTAAGGTTTATTGGTCAACCTACTGGGCGTCATTTTGGCTCGTCGATTGACACTTCCAAGGCAGTGTCTCGACAGCCTTGGGTCCTTCTTATGGGCCCTTTCGAGGGGCCCTATACAAGTCGTACCCAAACTTTCCAACATAAATACAAACCATAACAAGTTTTATACCTCTCAAATCAGTTTTAAAAAACAAGTACATGTAACATGTCCAAATAGGCTAGGCACCATCACGATACACATGGACGTCTCAAGGGCTAACTTTCAAATGTCTTCGATGATCTTGGACGTTTGACCTCCAAACATCACAAAACTCCATATACTACCTATAAAATTCATTATAATTCTTTTTAATACTTCATAATTTCATGAAATACAAATACAAACACGCATAGACACATGAGACACGTAAGTGACTAGTCGTCGAACGTCTTAGTCATCCCTTGACTTTTGACTTCCAAATCACCTCAAACTTTATGAATTTCCTCTAATCCTATTATAAGTCACTTTAGGACGTTATGACATTATTATAAATATGTTAGGCTCTAGACACCCTAAATCATTTTGGGGGTCTTACAGTATCCCCCACTTGGGAACATTCGTCGTGGAATGACACTTAGGACAATTTAATCGCAACAAGGGTTACAATGTATTGTAGGTCATTTCATCATATATAATACCATCACATAAAATTTAATTAACAAACCTATATGAAATACAACTTCAACTCATTTTATCACTTAATGCACACAACAAAGAAAAAATTTTCATTCTCTCACTCTTTAATGCATCAAACACAAAGGCTATTATCATGTTTATAAGAGGAACATCCTTCTCCTAGTTATAACATGGTCATTAAACTTCAACTCATAAAGATCTCATCTTGTAAGTATTCTTTAAGTCACATTTAGGCAGATATCAACAACATTCAAGAAACAATTAGGCACTCATGCACATAGACGTGAGTTAATTGAATCAACAAAGATCTTCATTAGTTAGACCTAGTGCCATGAAGGTCATACTCAACCATAACATGTTTATTGGTGTCCATGAAAGAATTTACTTCTACTCAACACACTTAAATGTATCATGAGTTCACACCTAAGCAAAGTACAAGGTCAATTCCTCTTAAGATGAGAAATTATAAACTTTTTAACCAAGGCATGCTCATGTTTCCTTCCTAGTGAAATCCAAATGGTAAGTCACACCAAGCACATCCCAACAAATAGGAAGCCATTTCGCAAGATGTCAATTTCTAACATAGTATTCACCTTCACAATAAGCCTAATTTTGGGGAAAAGATACAAATCATAGGCACACACATGAATACTTAGCTACACATGCTTTCATCTTTTAATAGTGAGCCTACAATCATGCTTCCCAAACCATACAATTCAATTAAATTTCAAGAGACTCAACATATTTCATTTTAAAGAGACACAACTTTTCATTATAAGGCTAACCATGTTTCTTATCTTATCTCATGAAGTCAAATTCACAATTAGCATATTAAGATGCACAATCAACATGAGAAAATCATGAAGCTCATCAAAAATTCTTTTTCAAGTACTTTAGAATCTTCAAAAAATTATAAGATAGTGTCAATCAAGACATACCAAACACGTGAATGTCATGAAATTCATACTTGAGACAATACTTCTATCATTAAGAAGCTTACTAAGAATTTATTAGTTTCAAGCTCAAGTAAGAATAGAAGGTCAAGGTAAAAAATAATCTTACTACTCCATAACCATCCCCCACTTATGGTAAACACAATTAAAAGTAACTTAACCCAACCTTAATATGATCTTAAGTTAAGAACCTTCATTTTTCATCACTTAAAAGTGATTACCATTTTAGAAGGAATTACACTAAGTCAACCAAGGCATTCTAAACCTATAATTTTAGGAAAATTATCCCCCAATTATTCAGTTAGGTAATACTATTAACAACCTAAGTCCTTACAAAATACAATAGACACGAAGGTCATATATCATTAGGGGAAATCAATATATGAGACTTAGCCTTAAGGACTCTTTGTTTTCTTTCAACATTAAAGTAAGGTAACTTCTAGATAAATCAAACCACATCATCACCCTACAGAGATTAGAATAATACACTCAATTCTGGGAAAACATCAACTCCACAACATCAAGGGGCTCACAACACAATAAGAAGTTAGAAACAAACCCACAACACATTAAGCCATAAGACTTTTCTTCTTCATTACAAATAGGAAATCTCCTTTTTCTTTCATTTATTATGATGCTCATATGCATCAATTCTATACACATTTCAACAAATTCCAATCAAAGAAAAATTTAGTTAGTTTCCTAAAAATCTTACAATAAGTTGCCTAGTATTACAGTGAACATGCTTCAACATTCCAAAAAAGGCAACATTGAGGTAATTGATGGGAAAAGCACAAAAATATGAGATACCTAACTTTCCCAAGATAAGAATACTAGCACAACACCTAGGATCAACTATATACAAAGGACTCCAATTAAAACTTGGCGACTTATCAAGGACCACATATATACAAAGGGAAAAATTGAACACTTTTAAGCACATATTCTAAAGGTAGCATGCTTCCATAGGTAGTAATCAAGAATTTCAAGTTCAAATCGTATCATAAGCCTAGCATCATGCAAAACCCTATAGTAACAAATCACTCCAAAAGAACTCATTTTAACCGTAATAATGTCTAACATACATTAACTATGTCATGACATACATTTCTCAATATAACATGGTATTTCATATAAATTTCATATATATCTATAATTGGCATCACATCATAACATGCAAAAATTCACCTTCACACAGACTCATTGAATCATTAAACCAAGACAATCATGTAAACTCACCTTTTCTCCCTCAAGTATAGAGGAAAATCTCATCCAAGAAATCACATCTAAAAATACTACTGGACAAGAGAACATAAGAGAGAGATCTTATAGAGTTAAGTTCTATGGAACAATATGAGTATGATGAATAAGGGAAACTCTATCGTCCTATAGCCTCTCATACCATTTGATGTATCAGGACTCACTGCCAATCATACAAGACTCTACTAGATGTGGCAATATGAGATTTCTAGGACTTTAAACAACTTTTTAACGTCATGCTCTAATACAACGTTCATTACATCGATGGAGCACCCCCTTAGAAGTAATATGGCGTACTTGACCTCTTAGAGGTCTTATACAAGCCCATAGTAATCATTCATCGCATTGCATAGTAAATTTAGTAGAAATATTAAACTTTCGTATAGACATCCTTTAAGCATCCATACCCTAATCTTTGTGTAAGAATTAAAAGAATGTGATTAGTATAAGAATGCACTAAGTATGGCAACCATGCAAAAATAGGCATTTAAAAGGGACATTTTCTTGAAATCATACTTCATGTATTTATGAGTAAATCTTTATAAAACATTTATCAAATAGCATTTATATCATTCACATAATTCATATATACATATTTAAAGGCCAACCATTACATAAGATCATAAAAAGAATTTAATCCATAATTGTGGTCAGTTTACAATGAGCTCCTTTACCTTAATAGTGAGCTATCTTTTATTTTATCCACTAACTTCCCAAGTTACCCTCTAGTGATACTTGGTGATATGCATCACCTTAGGCCATAAGGAAAGAATACATACAACCTACACAAGTCATTACACATCATCATATATGTATAGTACATGGCAAGTAACCTTCAATGTCATGGTCATAAGACATTACGGTGACCTATATCAATTTGCATATATTTTTGCTTCACTTCACATAAGACATTGTAAGATCTTATTCATGATCCCTATCTTAATCTACTAGTGAAATGTACATGTGAAGCCCCATAATATCACGCATACTTAGTAAACTCTTCATGAGACCACAAACCTTAACACTTCATATATCAACATAACACAAGGACAACCCCATTCATGTTAAAAATCTTCATCATATAGTAATTAAGACTCACATAGTGCATATAAGAATAAGACCACATCACATACAATAATACCATGCATATCTTCATGACAACTAGACAGATACTACCGTTCTATGCATAAAGGCATAATCATAATAATACATATTAGAACACCTTCCTAGAACTTACTAATGAGCTACTTGTGCAATGTCTAGATGGGTTCATTATTTCCACCTATCATAAGTAACCTCCCTTAAGTCATTCTAGTTAGGGTCTTAGTCATTTACTTTGATTGTCCATTTTACATTAGGAAACTATAGCTTTAACCTACACTAAGACGATGGGTGCTAAACATGGAATTAGGTGTTGTAGAGACTTACACCACAGGAAAGTTTTCTTACCTAGCAAAGGTAGAATAATAATACATGATAACATTTTATTTGCTATCACATTGCTAGATCCTATGTGTCAGCCATAGTTTAAAGAACTTTGGAAATTATGGAAACATCAATCTAACACCCTTTTGGGTCATGAGGATACCCACCCTCTGAGGTCTATGGTGACATACTTTCCTACAATGGGAAGGGTCAACCCTAATCTTCAAGTTCACTCGGTGCTAAGCTAAGTTCCCTTTTTTTAAAGCCTTCGTTAACATTACATTATAAGACATATGATAAGGAGAGTTATCCCCTCATATGCTTAGCTCATAGTTCATCGACGAAAATTCATCAAGCTAAATCATGTGAGAAATCCTTTCACATGGACATAACATATGTATTAGCACTATCTATTTTAGGATACACTTGAGCACACATTTCAAGGCTCCTCTATTGACGAGATGATCATTCATGTGTGTATGTTTATAAATATGTGAGCAAGCATTTCAAATAACACATTAAGTAACTCATGTTCATCAATTCATAATCTTACACATAGAAACAAATACTAGAAACTATACTATCAAGGCACACATGTGCAATGCATACGCAAAGTCCCATATCCTAACCCATACTAGTACACCTATCAAGTCATCCTAGTTAAGGAAACACATATCATAATTTCATAGACATCATTTTAACATGCATAGTAGTAGACACTGTTGAATATAAGAACTACCTTTCATTTAGACACCATGACATGTACTACTTGTAAGCATGCATAATGTGTGAGTGTTTCTACATTGGTCAACATGATCACATAATGGCTATCCATAACATCTTGAGGAATACACCCTATTAATACCATAATCACAATAAAGCATAGACCACACAACACCGTTTAGCATAGTAGGCAAGACAATCTTCACATTACATTCAACACTCCTAATCGTTACCTATTCACACATTCACATAGGTACATGGGTAGGGGTAATCCACCATTATTAATTCATTAATGGAAGAACCTACACATGATATTCACATACACATTTACATGCTCATATCTATAGTAACATAACCTAGATTAACAACTAAAATAGATGTCTAGGCATAAGTTACAGATAAGGTGATCATCATAACTACCCATTCATATATTCATGAACTTGACTTCAAGGCCTTGGTCGACACATATATAATGACAATAACATAAAGACATCCACCATAAGTTGACCATACAACACAATGCCATACAAGGCTTCATCAACTACATTAATGTAGAAAAATATTAAAGAAGAGTAGACCTTACCAATTCATCAACCCTTATTGATCAACATTATTCAATTCACAATTTCATCAATAATACATGTATATGAAAGTAGCTAAATGTACTTTAAGCATAGAAGAAAACATGTAGAATTTGCTACAAGATCATACTATAACATAATACAATACATGGCACGTATACTAGAAGGTAGACAAATATAAATTACTTGCTAGTATTCTTTAATGTGATTTCCACAATTAGACTTCATAATGAAACTAACAAAATGAACCTAGGGTAGTAGTTGAAGACATAATAATCAAGACTAAATCATACTTCATCTACACTAAATTGAGATCATATTATGTTCATGGAATTATCAATTTATACAATTGGAAGGCAAGTTAATCTTTTATCAATTCTTTCTCACTTTGATTGTCCATTAATAATGATCACAATTAATCAATATTACTCATAAAAGGCAGTAGTTACAGATTCTATGTCATAGACAAAATCCTACTACAATTTGCCAAGAGGTCAACATTACAGTGAACATCATGGGATTACAATAGAGAGGAATTAGGGATCAAGTCTTCAAGCATCAATACACATTGTATACCAACACATAATTCATAAATATAACCTATTATAGGTTATATATAAGATACAATTGACCCTATAGAACATCATGAACCAATTACCATGAAATTGAGATACAAGACAAACAACCTAATGTTAAGATCATAAGTTACCATTTGATACAACAAAAAACCTAGATAAATTCATATAGGACGTCTTTAATTTGATCATAAAAGATTCATATCCATAATTAAAACATTATATTAACATAAAAGAGTAGCAACAAGAAACTTAAAATGATCGAAATCCACATTTATAAAATTAAAGACCAATGTTATAGTGATCATATTAATACTAGACTAAGCATGCTCCAATTTTCAACATTGATCCACATGAATACTTCATCATAAATTTATCATTAATTCATGTAAATAACAATAGATATAGAAAATTTAGCGTAAGAGAATCTCTATTCAACCATTAACAAGCCATGATCACAATGCCCATGCAAGGGCTTAATCAATTTTGGGAAGGGACATGGGTTCATAGTGAAATTGGATTAAATCACGTTAAAACAAATAAATTAACATCAATTCATCATGATTTTTATATTAAAAACGTTTTTGAAGGAACTCATGGATAGACTAAAGAAGAAGAACTTTGATCATGTTTTCTCTTTGTAAACTTTGAGAAGAACTCTCAAAGTTAAAGGTTAAATAGATATGAAGGATCACCATACCTTTGTATAGTTCAAAATCCTCAAAAATTTTGTCAAGAACCCATGAGAATCCAATCTACAAGCTGTTCTGGAGCTTCAACAACAATGTAGGTTTCTAGAGAGAATTGGTTTTCGAGGAAGGTTTATTTCTGGAGCATGGCATTGGGAATGGGTTGTTCTCGTGTTTGATCCTTTATATACACCCAAAAATAGGTAAATAATTCAATTAGAGTCAGTTTAGTGCGTAGGGTGAATTTTATATCCACCCCTTTAATGAAACGGTGTGGAAGACAGTGGCACAAGGCTGCATTGGCAGATCACCGTCGAAGGCCTGTAGGTGCATCGACGGACCGTATGTGGATTCCCTTGATTGTACCTTGGCATTTTATTTTGTTGATTATTCCCAAGACTAAGTTAACATTGACTATACCTCACCTACGGACTGTTTGTCAACCAACCGGGCGTTGTTTTTGCTTGTCGGTTAGCACTGCCAAGGATGTTTCTAGACAGCCTTAGGTCCATCTTGTGGGGCCTTTTGCGAGGCCCTTTAGGAGTCGTATCCAGACGTTTACAATGTATATACAAACATAAACAAGTTTTAGACCTAACTCATCAGCTTAACCAAAAATAAGTACACGTAACACGTCCAAACATGCTAGGCCCCATGAAGACACACTTGGACGTCTCAAGGGTTAACTTTCGAACGTCTTGGCGTTATTGGACGTTTGACCTTCAAACTTCACAAAACTCCATATACTGCCTATTAAAATCATAATAGATCATCTTAAGACTTCATAATCTCATGAAATACAAATAATAACACGCATAGACACATGAGACACGTAGGTGACTATTCATCAAACGTCTTGGTCGTCCCTTGACGTTTGACTTCCAAATCACCTAAAACATTACACACTACCTCTGTCACGACCCAAAACCGAGCCACGACTGGCACCCACACTTACCCTCCTATGTGAGCGAACCAACCAATACAAAACCCAACATTTCAATGTAATAACAGAATATAATGCGGAAGACTTAAACTCATTAATGAAGATCAATTCAATAACTTCTAAAACTCAACATCTATTATTCCCTAAAATCTGGAAGTCATCATCACAAGAACATCTATGATCAAATTACTAAACTAAGAGTATTCTAAGAAGCTAAAATAAATAAAAGCTAGTCCATGCCGGAACTTCAAGGCATCAAGACATGAAGAAGAAGATCCAGTCAAAGCTAGAAGCAGTAGCTCACCCTGAAATCCGGTGTAATGAAGACTGGCTAGAATTGCGGTTGAGTTGAAGACGACGGTACGTTTGCTGCACTCCACAAATACAAAGAAAGAAACATACAAGTAGGGGTCAGTACAAAACACAAGTACTGAGTAGGTATCATTGGCCAACTCAAAATAGAAAACAGTATATATCAGTTAATATCATAAATCAACTACAATACTCAACATGTAGCAACAACAAGTACTATAATCATCAATAAGTACCACCAAGTTCATCCATGAGGACTCAAGCCTCAATACCATACTCATTTGGGAATTAGGTTCATTAAATTGAGTATATTAACATCTTTCAAGATTCATTATCTTTATTCCTCTTGTGTCGGTACGTGACACTCCGCTCCCCTACTACTATGTGTCGGAACGTGACACTCCGATCCCCTAATTCTACGTGTCGGTTCGTGACACCCGATCCCCTAATACTATGTGTCGGAACGTGACACTCCGATCCCCTAATTCTACGTGTCGGTTCGTGACACCCGATCCCCTAATACTATGTGTCGGAACGTGACACTCCGATCCACTAATCTCATTCTATCAATTCATCAAGCCTTCTCTTATACCAAGGCATCATCAATCTCATTACTTTAGTTCATCAAGCCTTCTTTTATACCAAGGCATCATCAATCTCATTACTTTAGTTCATCAAGCCTTCTTTTATACCAAGGCATCATCATTAACAAAGTAGATTAGGGTTTCTTTCAAGATTTAGGATTCAATAGCTTCATCATGCTTACTTTATCACAATCACATAATCACATTCATGCAAGCATACAATTAAGCATATACAAGAGTTTACAAGACTACTCAATACATATCATTCGCTATTAAGAGTTTACTACGAATAGCTTAAAAACCATAACCTAACTCCACCGAAGAATTCGTGATCAAGCAAGCTATCCTCCAAGTCTTTGCTTTCTTCTTCGTTTCTCTCTTCTCTCAATCGTTCTCCCTCTCTTTCTGTCTCTTTTCTTCTTTTTCCTTATTCAAACCCTCTTTCTTTTACCCTAATTAGCATATAATTAAGTATAAAAGATGACAATAGTAACCCACTAATTAACTCAGGGTTACCTCTTTTATCCCCCAAGTAGTTAAATTATTAACATTAACCCACTAAATTTATAATTATAGCAGGAATAGTCCTAAACGCCCCTTTAAAACTTAAACAGAAATTCGACCCAGCCTGGGATTACGCAACCTGTGACGGTCCGTCATGGCTGTGACGGTCTGTCCTGCAGGTCCGTCGCAAGGTTCAGAGACTCAATTTCCTTGAAGAGTCTGTGACGGTCCGTCGTGCCCATGACGGTCCGTCCTGCCATTCCGTTACGAAGTTCAGAGAGTCGATTTCAGTACCCAAATTTCAGAATCTAAGTGTTTTGGAACGAGACACCCTCGACGGTCCGTCGTGCCCATGACGGTCCGTCGTGGGTTCCGTCGACTCAGACAGTTTTTCCAGAAATAAAATCTGCTGCTCAAAACGACTAAACAGGTCGTTACAACCTCTAAACTATATTATTAGACAATTTAGGACCTTACATACTTATGAAGAACATTCTAGGCTCTATACACACTAACTCATTTTGGGGGTCTTACAAGGGAGCACCCTTAGGTCGGAGCAAGGCGTTCTTGACCCTTTGGGGTCATGTACAAGCCTGTTAACAATCATCCATTACATAAGATATGAAAAGTAGTGTGGAATTAAAACTTTTCACAATATTTATAATAATAATAAATAAACTTCCGACATAAATACTAAGAATTGTCTCATAGTCACAATCCAACTAAAAGACACGACATAAATATCTTAGGAACACAGCCCTTTACATTAAAGGAAATACATAATAAGTCTAAATATTAGAAACTAATAAAAATAATCCATGTCAACAAATATATGAGGACATACCATGTCTTGTGTGAGTAGGTTACCAAGTTTTTCCTTCTAGACTTCTTCTTTCCTCCAACCTATACTTATTGAGTATAGAAAAGAATGCGGTTAGAAAAAACGATGCACTAAGTATGTCACGCTCGGAATCTAAACCCTAGGCGAGACCGGCGTTGTTAACCTCTTAGAGGTCGCAGACAAGCCTCTTCATAGCTTTCATCACTATCATATAGTTAAATTTGTGCTAATAATCATAACTTTTATTATACTAATTAAGTATAATTAGACTTCACAATTAAGGTTTATAAAAACATACGATATTATAAAAATATTTTCTTGCTTATATAGAAACAATCTAAAGAGTGCAAATCTGAACTTAGCCAATAAAAGTTTATATGCCATATAGGTCTTATTATATATGAATCCAAAGAACATAATAGAAATAGCATAATCTTAGAACTACTAAAAATTTACGTAAGCTAGAATATGAAAGATGGCATCCCCAAACATGAGGACCTACAAATACTTGGAGAAAGAGTTCCAAGCTTCCTCAAATCGACCTCCTTAAGCTTCAATGGCCGGTTCCTACAGTTGTAGTAATGTAAAGTAATGGGGTTAGTACAACACATGTACTAAGTATGGGTATATGCAAATAATACATAAGTACATGCATGAAAAATTATCATTTAGGATGACTTTATAAAACATGCCATGACATATAACAATCTTCAATGGATATACCATATAACATATACAAGATAAAGACTTCGTTTACATCAAACATGATCATAATGATCAGCATCTTATCATAAAATTACGTTACCAATTCATATTGAATAAATCATATAAGCATAACATACAAAACATTAACCAATGATCCCATCCCCCACCTACAAGTGAAATTGTCATGTGAAGTCCTATGACCCCACATAACCAAGTAGATAAGATAGGAAACCATAAGTAAAGCTTTGCTTCATATAACATTATAACTGAATAACATATTAAGTAAAAAGATAAACATATATGTAAAGGTAACATCATATATCATAAACATATAACTTTCACATCTTCATATTAGTTAAGAACAATCTCCTAGTACTTCCCTTAGAGTCAACTTGTGCAATGTCTAGGTAGTGTTTCATACCACTACCTATACTAAGCCAACTCCTCAAGTCACCCTAGTCAACGCTCGTTTACTTGTCTTTCATTTTACATGAGGGAACATAGGCATTAACCTACATAAACCATGTGAGATAAACATGGAATCTGGTGTCATGAAACCCCACACCGAAAAAAGGTGGTCTACCGGCCAGGGTAAAACCTACATGACATAACTTTCTAGGTGGATCCACTAGCTAATATCCTATGGTGAAAGCATAGTTCAAGAACTATGAGTTCTATTGGATACCCATAATTCCATATTACATGGCAGCCTCAATCTCATGAGAATCATTATCAACCTACCTTCCACTAGGGAAGGGATACTTCCCATATCCAGTTCATCGGTGCTTAGCTTAAGTCTCTTTTATTTAAATAACCTTTAATTTGTTTTTCATAATAAACTTATCATAGGTCAGAGGAGATTATGTCCTTGTATAACATGATCATGAGCTCTTTTAGATTAGATTACAATTATCCTTTCATAGTAACCTTTCTTATGTGAGATTAACATAACATAATTACCTTGTGTAAAGAATACAAGTGATATCATAAATTTGCATATACGTGTTCTTATCATGATTTCACAATTTGCATGTTCCTAGAAAGAATATTCACATCGCAACATCATCCATACATTCATAACATAACATTATGATTCATAAGCTAACATAAACATTGTAGCGTAATCACAACTTTAAAAGAATTACCTCTTGCTTCCAAGAACCTTATTCATCTTATAATATTCATAATCATACTTAGTGAAATACTCAATAAAATAATCAATAACAGCCCATAAAATCATGTACAAGATCAATACATAACATAATAGAAAGTAAACAGGTCATGAAAGGGTTCATTCAAGCCTTAAATTCTAACCCTAACGTTTACATGTTATCGCGTCATAGAAATAATCATATGAAACCATCATATATGCATGAACATTCTAAATTCAAATATAATTATCAGTATACTCATCATCTCATGTGGAATAGTGTGTATAAAACACATACTTTTCATTGAAAATCATAAATCTACGCTTACAAAAGAAAATCCACTTTCTAGAGTGCAAACCCTAGAATAGAAGTTCTTTAAAACTTTTCTTGAAAGGAACTCTGGGTAAAGGAATACCAAGAGTGAAAATCCATACCTTATAGATTAATAATCACGAAATCATGATTGGATACTTCAAAACCTTCATCTTATTCCTTAAACTTTTCTTGTTCTTCAATGAAGTTTGGAAAAGAGAGCGTTCTTGAGGGATTGAGAGAATTTCATTTGATTCTTATTTGGGACGTGTAATTTTTGTCTAAAACTGACCTAATATCAATATATAGACGTCCCAAGACTTACCCTAAAGACCCTCCACTTAAATTACCTAAAAAGTCCCTCCTAAATTAACTAGAATTGAAGAATGCTAGACCTAACCAAAATCTAGAAATTGCTAAGTGGTTTCGGTTTTGACTAATTTAATTAAATAATTAAGTTGATAATCTAACAAATTAAGCAGCCTATATTAATTACTAAAGTACCCCTAAGTTGTTAGGACCATAACCAACCCTTTTGACCATCCTAGGTTAGGTATTAGGTTTTTTGTTAGTTAGTTTCAAGGTTTGGTGTCACACGACTAGGTCTTAGGTTGTCAGCTCCCTTAGTTTTTTTTTGTTGGTCCTAGATTACTTATTAAATTAGGGACATTAGTTAGGACCTAGAATAAGTTAGGGTGCTCGGCCCCACATGTATTAAGTCGTTCGCTCGCCTGCCCCCTAACGCCTTAAACCGAATTCGGTTGGGCATGGTTGCTTGTCTCTTGGTCGGTTAGAACATGTGCTTGCACATGTGTTTCTCATCATTTATTGTCTAAGGACCCTAGATATTGCCTTGGGCACTGCTTAATCTATATGATCATTTTAAACGATTATGTGTTATGGTACCTAGGGTTTACACTTGGATGTGTTGTACCTAATGTGTTTACTGATTTATTATGAATTATAGCCTTGGGTCTTTCATTGCACGTACAATTCCCAGAATATATGTTTGTCTAAACATTAAAGTGTATTTTAAGTTACATATTAATACATGAAATTGATCAACACCGTTAAGCCAATATTTTCTAACATGCCCAATATTACTCAATATTGGGCATTGGGATTCCTATGTACCTTATTACATATTCTTAAAACCTAACAGGTTCTTTACCAGACAAACATATATTCTGGGAACATCATTTTAATCATTATTAAATAGATTAAGCTCTAGTCTAGTCATGGAATTTCCGGAGTGTTACAATGTATGCCATATGCAAAATCTTGCAAAAAGGGACATTTTAGTATAAATAGTCTTTCATGCAATAAAAGTAAATCCTTAATGATATAGAATTAAAATGGTATAAGAATCATCATTTAGCACATAAAATTGAACTCCCATGATTTTAGGACGAAAACATAGTTTCACAGTAAACCATGCAACTTTACAGTTAACCCAAATAACATTACAGTGACCACCTTCATACCAAACACAATGAACTCATTTCCTCTGAGGTTTCCCTAAATAAGTTATCCTAAGACTCACTAAGGTAAGACAGGAAGGAACCACCCATAAATCCCCTTAAATACACACCTAAGTGATGATTAATACTACCAATCGTAGGCATACGTCGCAAGGAGAACAAGTCCACACTCTATAACTACACATTAAAAGAACATTCATGCATTAAGGACTTCACATAAGTTCTCTAATACAATGGGAATTATAAGTTACACTAATTAAACTATGAGAGTAGCATCCCATACTACTACTCTCACTTTGTGCTCTTTAAGAATTCCCTTGGACCAAGCACACCACATTTGTCTTTCACAACTTCATCAAGTAACACATAACTTTAACATGCTTTCTTAACATTATACCTTAAGTCATATAACTTCATTCACAACACATGATAACTCATTCATACACTTCATATAAAAAAACACAAAGATTCTCTTTTTGAATGTCTACTTGTGCTATGGATAAATAGTGTCCCATACCACCACCTACACTAAGTAGTACACTTTTTTAGGAGACTTCATTCGTTCATTCGTATGTGGGGGCTAGATTAACCTACATATACCATGAGATCTACACATGGAATCCCGATATTTTCCCTAATTGGATTAGAGATCCCCACTTGCCTAGAGTAGGGTCATTTTTTAGCTTTTACATGGCTTCTCCGATAGTACACCTATGCGGGCGCCCAGTTAACGGATTAGGAGATTGATACTGTGTAGTTCATTTTCTACTAACGTGTAGTTCTCATCTCAAGAGTTATGTTGGGATACAACATCTTAACTTATGAAGTGTAACCACCCTTTCTTCATATCCTCTCGGTGCTACGAATAACTGCCCTATGGAGTCTTAAACATTCATTACTATAGGTCAAAGATAACTTGTGGAGACCATATCTCAACTCTCGAAGTGTATCCATCCTCTGACATATATTAGAAAGATCAATGGAGATAGTGAGGTTGCTACTAAACACTTCATCTGAACTCACGAAGAGTGTTCACCCCAAGACTCCCCTTATTCACATTTATTAACTTCATTAATTCATTCGATTGTGAGTGTGTGTATGCCCGCATGTGAAAACACCTTTCACATAATCACCATTTAATTATTATTGAATTCTAGACATACTTACACCTTCATTCATCATATCTCACACACTAGCATGCTCTACAAACACATACTTCCTTTAGACGTAATCTAAATAAGACACACAATTAAAGCTTCATAATGCATATAAACATGAACTTCATAATTATCACCTTAACACATTAAGCCTTCAACGCCATACTCACAACACATATAAAGACATACACATATACTTCGAGTAAACAGTGCCACAAAAGGTGCAACAACCACTCAAGAGCAATTCACAATGAGAATTTAATAGTGTTACCAACTTACAATTAATCTAAGTTTTCACCACTTGTTAACCATTTCTACACAATTTATCATAAAATAGACCTTAGGGTAGTAGCTAAAACAGTATAAGGAAACCACAGATCATAACACTACAAAATCATGTTCATTTAACCCCTTTCTTAAGATAAATATTGGAAATATGTGTAAGCATGAATTCATTAGTGTTTTGATGTTAAAATCACCAATTAACGCTAATCACAACGTATTTGAATCATTAAAAAAATTATATGAAGACCAATGTTCAAAGTCAAAGATAGAAGAAGATTGAATTTTAAAACCCTTTTTTTAAAATATCTTACAAGTGGCTCCTTTAATGAATGAGAGGTCAAAGGATAACTACCATACCTAAATTAGAAGGAACCCACGAAGTTTTGATGAAGAAAACTCCCAAAACCTTCGACCTTAGCTCCTCCTTGAGTTCTATTCCCAATGGAGTTTGAGAGAGATTTTTGTAAGAGAAGAACTTCAAAGGGTTTTGAAATTTCTATTTCTAACTAAGGGCATGGGGTATTTGGTTGGGGTAATGGGTTTACAATGACCTAAAATTTGTATATACCATAACCCCATAATACCAAAAACACCCATACATTGATTGGACCATTTTATACAAGTAAAACTTCACTTAAATTTTCAGAATTATCGTCATGTAACAATTCCGTGACGCGGAGCTTCTCCTGAAAGATTTTTAAAACATATTCGGAGGCAGGGGATTCTGCGACGTGTCCCCATCGCAGACCAAGATTTTGTCCTAGGGTGCACCAAGTCCGCGATGTAGACTTGTTTCACAAAAGAATAAATCTTCGCTGCCTTGGGCAGCTTGCTTTGGCAAAGGTGGGGTCCTTTGGTGGACCCCTAGGGAGATCATTGGGTGGTCCTACTAGGATGTCAAACCCATAAACTAAGTCTTCTAGGTTTTAGGAAAATCCAACACCAATTTCAATCAAAACAAACATGTATAACTCGCTAAAACATACTAAGATGCAGAAAGACTTTCTAAGGCACACCTTCAGAATGTCATGGACATTGTCGGACGTTTGACCTCCAAACCATACCAAATTTAAATGACTAAGTACAACATAATTAAGCATTTTAACATAATATTTCCTCATGATACAAATGTGAAATTCTAGTTCACTCTAGTTCATTTTAAGGTGTTACAACGTAGACCTCTTGCTTACTGTAGACATATATTTATATATGAATTTTACTTAGAATCCTCGCATAGAAAGCTTACATAGGCTTCTCATTTAGTCAATATGATCAATAAATACAAATTAGTCTAATCTTTTGTCTCACATTAAACCATCTAAAAAAAGTACAATATTTGAGCATAACCCTTACTCAAGTACATATTCCCACTTTGAGCATACAACAAATGTCTTTAAGAGTAAGGAAGTAATGAATGTCTTTTAAAATATATCAATACTACTAGGATAGATCATAACACACCATCCTTAGAATTGTAGGACTCACCACTACTTGGACGAAAAAGTCCAAGTATCCTTGCAAAAATTCCTAGAAGCTCTTCAATGGCTGGGACCCACAATGTTGGGGAAAAAGTGAAGAAAATGGTTTAGTACAAAACACATGTACTAAGTATGGCCTATGCATAAAATCATCAATGCATGAGAAAAGGAACAATTTAGTTACAACCATGCTTTATGTTCAACAACTCAACAAGCCCATATATTAAATAATATAAGTCAACCCAACATGATATTAACCCAACACATAAGCAACCCAAAGCAATAGTTGTGCAATGCCAAGAATAGAACCCCATAAGCCTATCCAAAGTTAAGCAGCACATTAAGTCACTTCTTACATACATAGAACATAATCCCGTAGCTTATAATAACACATTTTATTCATGAGTTCATATATAACTTGACTTACATAACATGAAATCAACTTACTTGTATAAGAACACTCCTAAGACCATCCCACATGTGCAATGAGTTAGAGAAGTCACATGCCCTCCCTCACCCTATGTAGTAACCTCTAGGAAAATACCTAATAATAATTTACATACTTGACTTATTCATTTACCATATTACATTAGGGATGATAGTGCAATGACCGACATAAAACCGTTTGAGCTACATGGAATCCGGTGTTCTCGTCCCATACCGAAAAGAGGGAGTTGACATTTGCCTAAGGTGTAACCAATCATACACGACTATCTAGGTGGATCCACTAAGCTACAGTCCTATGTGGACACATAGTTCAAGGTCAACAAGATTGTTATTGAAAACCTCAACTTGCTAGACGCGAAGGTTTCCATCTCATGAGACAACACATATTATCGGAATCCGAACTTACTAATGTGAGGAAAACCGTATGGGAGGCCAACCTTACTAAACATGAGGCATCCATCCATTTACATTACCTTTAGGTGCTAACCAATTTTTCCCTTTAGTAATCATCTTATTTTGATCGTACAAGTTCACATCAGTCTATCCTAGAACCCTATGTAAACATCTTATAAAATTATCTCATAGGTCATTATAAGTGGGAACAATCCTTTCACTTTAGACACCACTTCACATGTGAGTAAAGCTACACTTAACCGTTTATTATAATCATGAGAAACTATTTTCAATCATATAAATTTTTTATCATAACATACATACATAATTTATGTCTAATTAAATTTCCTAGGGTTAAGGATGAGGAATACCTAGCATCAAAATCACAAAAACATATTAAATATAGAAGCATTACTATCTACGTAACTCATAATTCACCACTGAATCCAAGAAGAACCAATCAACAGACCTTCTTGCCCTCTTCAAGAATATTCATACTTCCATTACAAATAATACATAACCAATTGCCTAAAAAATGTAAATTAAAGAATCAATTACACAATTATAACAATGTAGTCAACCTACTTGTTCGTCATGCTCACAACTTACCGTAATATTTAAAGGTTTTCATGAAATAGGGGGAAAGAAATGGTTCTAGGGAAAATTCATAGGAAGTCATAACTTAAACATTAGTACATATTTAAACAACATCAATTCATCATAATTCATCATAATTGATTCATAATTTATTTTTTCAAAGAAGCCTATGGGAAGAAAAACCCTAGTTTGGGAGATTTAAAAATCATCTTTCGGAGTGACCTCTTGGGGAAAAGAATACCAAGAGTGAAAAAAAACCATCTTTTAGATGATAAAGCCACAATTTTTTTTTTGGAAATTTGAAGACTTGACCTTGTTCTTGGAGATCCAGTGGTCATCAATGGAGGTTTGGAGGAGGAGAGAATTTGAGAGCGATAAGAGTGATTTTTTATTTCTACTCTGGAGATTTGATTTGGGTGTTAAAAGTTAATTAAAACTTACCCTAAAATTATATATAGTCGTCCATTAAATTACCCCAAAGACCCCTTACTTAATTAGGTCTTTTTGTGAAGTCAAATTGACTTTATTATGTTAGTCTTTCTTTGATACTAAAGATCTAATACTTCTAGATCGACTTTATTATGTTATTCTCTTGGTATGGAAACATCATTTTAATCATTATTAGCAAGGTAAGGCTCTATACTAGGTTCAAAGAACTTTCAGCGTGTTACTATTTACCTATGAAATGAACTAAATTGGTTATGACTAAGATGTAATGAACAAATGAGATCTTATGTAAACATTAATGTAATATATTTATCTTATGTCTAATATTAAATGAAGTTGTTATGAGTTGTTAAATGTGATGTGCCTAGTCTAGGGGTGAATTCCTAGGAGCACTTGCGGTAAGGAGTATTAAGGAATGTTAGCACACTACACTAGTGTGACTTGGGGGTTGTCTTAGCTGATGGATCTTATGTGAAGGTTATGTTTATGATGTTCTTATGTCTTTACAAATGTATATGGTTTAATTGATGAATGTTGTATGAATGTTCACTTTTGGTGACCTTAAGGTGATACTTCGGTGTGAATGGTGGAATGGGACATTAATCATATATTGCACTAAGTATTAATTATAGATTGCTTGAGGGAAGGATTTAAGGTAAAAGAAAAATTAATGTATTGGAGATATTGATGTGTCTTAAATGTGGTAAATGGATTTATGTTTTTTCATGAATAGTATCCATGTCCATTATGATGTTTGTGAACTGTATTATTTTTTGTTGTATCAAAGGTTCATGAAGTTTCTCCTAAATGACATGATGCATTGTTTCCAACTAAATGTCCGCTTTTAAATCATGTTTTTGCATTGTTATCCTACTTAGTAAATTTTTGTACTAACACCGTTCTTCTTCATCTTTGTACACAAAGTGTAGGTGGTAGTGGCTAATGGACCTTTCCTAGAATGAAGATCTTGGATTAATATTCCCAAGTTCGAGTGTGTCCTTGAAAATTCAAGGACACATATGTTAAGAGTTTTATTTAAGTTCATTTACTAGATAGTAGTTATTTTTCTATTATAAGGGTCTTGTGCTTATTGTGTTGTGGTCATGTTGTCAGATGGCTACGTCGATACTTATGTCATGTCCGGGTTTACCACCTGGACGTAACCGGCGGCGGTATCCTTATTAAGGACTAAGCCTATCCGCCTAGTCTCATATCATTACATTCGTAGGTTAAAAAATGCAGAAAAATTTAAAACATTCATTACTAAGTGGAGGTTTATATAGACCTTTACATACACCTAATATATATTCTAATCGAGTTTACATAGACCATACATTTAGGAAGGTTACATAGCCTTCTACTTTTCTTACACATACATATACATAAAATATAGAAATAGTCTCAACGATTGTTTTATCTCATATCATCTTAACGAATATCACAATATGAGCATAGTCCTTACATCAATCCAACTAGACCATGAATAGGTCATACGAAAGTAAAATACTTCAATTAAAAAGTAAAGGAATGAAAGACTCAATAAGCTCATAAGAAAATCCATAAGCAAGAGGATGTAATTGCCCTCGAAAGTTGGGGAGCTACCCTACTTGGATGAAAGGAAGAATCTATGCCTTCAACAATATCGCCTTCCAATCTCTTCAACGAACGGAACGTAAAATGTTTGGGAAAAAAGGATATAAACGGGGTTAGTACTCCATATGTGCTAAGCATGGGATCTTATGCACATATACAAGCAAATCGTGCTAAAAAGTACTTTTTATCAGAACATGCCAAATTACCCCTTTAGAGACTTAATGCAAAGTCATGTTAGTCATATCAACAAACCAAACATGCTTATTATCTAATCAAGTAATACTTATCTCAACATACTTGAAAACCATGATTTACTACAACCGTAACTTCAATAAACAATATCACAAGAATGAATAAGAGTTAAACATATTATGATAAGCAAGACAACTACTCACAAGTCCTTATCAAGTCAACAAGTGCAATGACCAAGCAAAGCCCCATTACCGTACATAATCAAGTATCCTAAACAAGAAAACATTACCAATGTCTCAATTAATCTATCATCGCTGTTGACACCCAATTTTGACCGACCTTTGAACATTTTTTAGAAATACTATTCGATTAAATACGTATTTTAAATTTTAGAATTTTTAGTCGACTTTGCTTGAAAATTATATATTTTAGTATGTTCTACTTTATAAAATTATCGTAGATATTATTATAATATTTTAAAATTATTAATGAATTTCAAATGTTTTAAAATTTAAATGATTTTGTCAATTAAAATGTTTTGGCTCTTAAAATAAGAATAAGTTTAATTGATTTTTTATTTTTTTTTTATTTTTAAATTCACTAATTTATTCTTACTTGTTTATATTTGGTAATGGAATATATTAAAATATTTTCTGATTTGGATATCCTTTAAAATAAGGAAAATTGTATTATAATTGATTCCTTGAAATATTTATTTCCCTTATTTGTCCCCCCCCCCTCCTCTACTATATAAAGAGACCCTTTTTTTATTCTTTTACACACATTGACATCTTTGAAAAGAACTCACATTCTCTAACTCATTCTTACTTTCTTACCACAAATGCTACATTATTCTTAAACTTTCTCATTCTCTCATTGCTCATACATACAATAACTCATCAACTCAAGACTTCAACATACCCATTCATTCACTCTCAACCAAAAAACTCTCTCATCATTCTCCCTTCTCTCATTTGCTCTCTTGCTACTTAACAAAACATTAATATTCCGGTATTATTCAAGGGTTCTTCTGCTATCTTATTACTTTGTTTTGAGTAAAGGTTGAATCAATTCGTTTTGCTTAACGGGTTTGCATTCTAACATTTATTCATTTACATCTTACACATTCACACATATTTGTGTAAACCATTGTCTGTTTTTTTTTATGTAGAATTCGTCATTAAATAATTGCATTGTCTCACCTTAACTAACAAGTGTGATTACTTGTGTAGTTATTTAATTACTTTGACAGGTTTCATATTAGAAGTTCAAGTTGAAGATTAACTGAAGAAGAATTTATTTATTTGTTTGAATGTATATATATACCTATATATTTTTATTTTTTTTCGCTATTTTATTTATTCGAATGTTGTAACAATTGTAACCCTAAAGATCATATAATAAATTTATTTGGGGGTCGTCTAGGGGAGGGGGATTTATATGCTTATTTGTTCGTTATATTTTTTTTTAGAAATCATGCCTATAGGTTTGTCTTTAACCACCTAGATTTAATGTCTATAGGTGTTATAATCTAATCAATTTATAATTTGCTTGATGCTTTGTTAATAAGTCTAAAAATAATAAATTAGATTCCGTTAATTTTTAAATGTTAAAATAAAATCATAATAATTTAGTAGGTTAGTTAAGTGTTTTAACAATGTTATAATTTAGCATCATCTTGCCATGTAGAAACCATGTCTAAGGTTTAATTTGTTCATAACATTTAAATTTAAAATTAGGCATATATATGTTTTTTTGAACACCTAGAAATCATGTCTATAGGCTTGTAAATAATCTTAACATATCCATAAAAGATAATATTATTCGTTTGTGCATATTTGTGCCCTCCCCCTAAAATTAGTTAATATTATTTGATTAGTAATCCTATTTGTTTTCTTGACAATTTTCGCATTTTTGATGCAATATGTTGTTTCCTTAAAATAATGATAACAATTTAAAGTCATTTCATGCATTTAACAAACTACTTGGCTTTTGAATATTGCATATCAAAACCTTTGCATTTAATAAATTTACCACCTTAATGTTCTACTAGCTTTTAGTACTTACAAAGTTTTTTTGCAATATATTTTTCTTAAAAGTCATCATTCAAAATTTTAGATTGACTATGACATTATTTTTTAAAGTACTGTCTCCTAACCTATCGTTAGTGGGAAAGTCAAAGGAACTACGAGGTCTAGTTCCAAATTTTTTTAACCCGACGCGTCCCCGGGAGTATCACCTACCCATGGATTTCAAAAGAAATTATGTGCATTTATATGTGAATGTTTATGTGCCTACATGTAAACTAAATCTTTTAAATCATTTTCAAAAACATAAAGTATTTTTTAGACCGACCTCAAATCAAAATTGTTTCTATGGTGGAGGAGCACGATCAACAATATCGTGGCATCATCCCTATAAAGAAACAAACATTTTTTTTAAAATAAAAAAATTCATATTCAAAACTTGTCAATTTTCAAACTTTACTTTTGCACATACTAATTGCTTAATTTTTGCCAAATTCGTCTTATAACATAGTCTCGTATGCTTAAATAAAAAATAAAATTTGATTGTTTATTTATTGCTATCATCTAGCCTTGCATGTTTAAATAAATAAAATAGTATTAATTGTTTTATGTTTGTTATCACTTGGCAAGATTAAATAAGTTAATAAATGAAGTGACTTTAATTGCTAATTGTAACCCCCACATAGATTGCATGAGATACGGCCGGGACCCACACTTGTGGACCTCGAGGGATGCCTAACACCTTCCCCTCGAGGTAATTTGAACTCTTACCCTAATCTCTGGCTCGTTGACCTTAGTTAGACTTAGTTAGGTTAGATAGGTGCCCTAACGCGCCTTAATTCGTTAGGTGGCGACTCCAAAAAACTCAAAAATCCCAAAAGAGTTGTTAGGTCGTGCACAAAACCCGTTTTCTGCGAAAATGGGGCGCGACAGAATGGCGACTCCGCTGGGGATATTAGGTTCTTACCATTACGTGTTAATTGCTTATTTATGTGGGGTTACTTTATTTTTGTCATTTTACTACTTGTTAGGTGCTTACCATGTTTAGCTTATTTTGTTACCTTATTTATTGTCTCCTCTCCATGTTCCTCCCTTTCCCTTTTCCTTAATTGTTTATTATCATGTTTCACCTCTTCCCTTTCCCCTTATTTGTGCTTAGTCTCGTATCATCTTGCTTTATTTGTGTAGCTTTCATATCTTTATATGTTTACTTTCCTTTATTTATGCTTATTTATTTATTGTTTTTAAACTGCCTATATGTTACCGTTTTCCAATTTAAATGCTAAATGTTTATTGCTTTGATAATTGGCATCCCGCTCATACTTCCCCCCAATTGGGACCCTCTTCCTTTTTTTATTTTGTTCTCGTGATGTTGTGCCTTTGCACCTCTCACAACTACTCCAATCTTACACAAATACCCCTTATAGAGAGTCGGCATATGCGTGGACGTAGTGGATAGTTTTACTACCGCGAAGCCACGAGCCTCTCGCATAGAATCCCTTTCAAATCCGTGTCAAGCCACTCTTAGAAGTCCTGGTTAAGTCATACATGCTGCATAAGCCCTAGGAGGTTTGACCCTTGGTGTCAATCCATGTAATTAGTAGCCACCCTCTCGTCTAAAGGGCCCCAACACCCTTAGACAAATTGCATATTTATGTGTCAACGTGATCATAATAATTAAATCAAGCCAACATTGCCAAAATGGAGTTTAGAAGTCGCTTGTTACTTTGTTTGCAGAGTCATGACTCACCCTCACACCGTTAGGCGGCCTCACTGCTTTGATCTCCGTAGAGTCAGATCATCACTTAATCAAGGCAGAGAGAAGATGGTCTAGCAACCTCCTCAACGCCAATTATGACATTATCCCAGAAATGAGGAAGCGGATTGTGCCTAACATTGGAGAGCAACATAATTGAAGTTTTTTTTATTATTCTTTTTATTCTCCATGTGTTATCCCTAGCCCTTTAGTTATCTCTAGATTGATGTAATAAATAGAAATTATTTCAATAATTGAAAGTCGTTTTATTGTCTAACTCTAAACTCCAAATTGACAAATAAGGCTTGAATTAGTTATTATGCATCACTTATGTGTCACTTAGGCCTACCTCTGGCTCAACGAGGCTCTTTTGCATTTAGGTCGTTTATCTTAAATAACGTGTTTGATGTCTCAAATTATGCAATGTTCTAACTTCGGTTTTATTGTGATTTTATTTATTTTACCCTTTCCCAATGGTTGATCTGTAGACCATGGTTTATCACACGCGATCAAAGGTCATTTCCTCCTCTTCCGACTGAGAATTGCAAAGGGAAAAGTGAAAGGGACTAATGCTAAGGTTATGTGCAAAACTATTGAAAAAATATCTTTCAGACAAGTTGGTATCAAACCTTGAGCAGAAAATAAAGAAGTTAGACGAAGAGTTGTTGGACATGCGTGAGTGGGCAAAGTTTTTACTCTCTGCCAACCCAACTTTGGAGACGAACAATCTTCCTCTGGATTACTCTACCTCTCAAAGTCAACCGAGCTCCATTCAAATGCTTCTAGAAACATCTACTTTCTAAATCACCCATATCCTCCGCAAACACAATGCATATGCTCCTAAACCTCAACTCCTTACTTCACACCCGCATCACCCTACTATGCAAGCTCCTCGATACGAAACACCTCTACACCAAGTTCCTTGGCATCATGCACCTCTCATGCAATTTCTAGTGTCTCTGTACCAAAGGCCTCCTATGCCATATCTTTTGGGAACTACGTCAGACCTGATTCCCATTTAAGAGGGGATACGTAGGCGCTCCTATGGGGTTCGGTCTTACCATAACAAAAACTTTCATCTTCCCTTCTATTGATAACTGGGGCAGAATTTTTGAGATGATCTCAAAAATTCCATCAATATTTCTTCTTGCACATCTCCATACTGGGGCAAAATTTTTGATTAAACTCAAAAATTCCATCAAAAACATTTATTCTCAACAACTGGGGCAGAATTTTGAGAGGATCTCAAAAATGCTGAAAATCAAGACTGGGTAGAAATTCTTAAGAGAATCTCGAAAAACCCAACAGTCGAGCTACAACTAGAACAGATCAAAATAACAGAAGTTCTACACTGGGGCAGAATTTTGAGAAAATCTCAAAAATTTTGACAATACTCCGAAGAGCATTCTATCAGACACCAAATAAGCACGCTGTGCCAAATCATGGATACAGATCAACCTCCCCTTTAAACTAACTATTTTTCTTTGAATGTAGAAAATACAGGTACATATACAAAGGCAGTTTCAACAATCAACATACCACTTTTGAGCCTGACAAATGACACTCGACCCTTCAAACAAGGCGAATGTCCAAGCTACTACATACCCTCATCATTCAATTATGAAGTTGCACTATGCCTGAGATCTAGGTTTGCATGACTACATTTTGCCCGAGATCGCACTATGCTCGAGAAATGCATCATAGCATGTGCCCGATAATGCATGTGCCCGAAAATGCATCATTGCATTGTGCCCGAAGATATGCATCATTGCATGTGCCCGAAGAAATGCATCATTGCATGTGCCTGATAATGCATCATTGCATGTGCCCGACAATGCATGTGTCCGAAGAAATGCATCATTGCATTGCGCCCGAAGAAATGCATCATTGCATTGTGCCCGAAGAAATCCATTATTGCATATGCTCAATACTGCATGTGCCCAAAGAAATGCATCATTGCATGTGCCCGAAGAAATGCATCATAAGATGTGCTCGATATTGCATGTGCCCGAAGAAATGCATCATCGCATTGTGCCCGAGACTGCATTGTGCCCAAAATTGCATAAGCTCAAGATTGCATCGTGCTCGAAGTTTACATGTGCCCGAATCAAATCAAGTCATAAGTATCAACAGATGTCAAAAACAGATACGCTCTCTTTACTCATTATTTATATTCCAAAGGCGTCATCCTCCAAAGGCGTCATCTTTCATGGCCTGCGGACTTCATGTCATGGCCTGAGGACTTATTTATGCATATCATGTTCCTAAGGCGTCATAGTCCAAAGGCATCATCTTCATGGCCTGCGGACATCATATCATGGCCTAAGGGTTTAATTTCTGTCTCTCATGATCCGAAGGTGTCATAGTCTAAAGGCGTCATTTTCATGGCCTACAGACAACATCTTCATGACCTGAGGATACACTTTGCATATCATGGCCCTAGACATCATAGCCTAAGACGTCATTTTTGCATGGTCTTAAGGCAAACATTCATGGTCAATATGGAAAATTGCATCATGTTTACATTTACCACTTTTTCTGCTCTAATTACTCCATTACAAGTTACAGATGTGCAGATCACAGACAAAGGCGCCGTTTGAACGGTTGTTCACTTATTTACAAAACAAAGGCTCCGACAAATTCTTGGCTACTCGCACTATCGTTTCGCTACTCATCTATCATTCAGGCTACCATGAAGATATCTTCGGATTCAACTCGCCACTGTAACTTTCTATCTCTTCAGCTAGGTTCGTGCGCCTCACAATGCGACATCTAGGCTCGTCCGCCTTACAATGCGATAGCTAGGCTCGTCCGCCTTACAATGCGACATCTAGGCTCGTCCGCCTTACAATGCGACATCTAGGTTCGTCCGCCTTACAATGTGACATCTAGGCTCGTCCGCCTTACAATACGACATCTAGGCTCGTCCGCCTTACAATAGGACATTTAGGCTCGTCCGCCTTAAAGGGACATTTAGGCTTGTCCGCCTCATAGGACATTTATGTTCGTCCGCTTTATAAAATATTTTGTTCGCTTTACAAGATATTTAGGCTGTCCGCCTTAAAACGACACTTAGGCTCGTCCGCCTTAAAATGACGTTTAGACTCTCCTTATAACTAGATATTTTTGTCTATATTGTTATATCTTTATAGTATCAAATCTATTGGAGTTTGATGTCATTCTTCAGAGATGGGTTCAATCCTTCGAGAAGTTGAAGACTATCAAGGCTTGCACTACGTCTCAAACAGATATGTTTTTATCACCTCTTTTCTATTTAGAACTCATATTTTATTATTATTGTTCATACTTTATCTATTTATAAGCTAACATTTTATCTAGAATTTGCAGATATGATCGATCGCCCTTGATTACAATTATCACGCTATCCTCTATCACAACAATGACTATATCAATTCTTCGCTTTTCATACTCCGAACCCTCGCTCAAAGGCTGATAGCCTTACTCTATCATGCTCTTCTCGCTTTCTGTCACGCTCTTTTAGCCTTTCAATCTCTCTTTTCTCGCTACTCTATTCTTATCCATTCAAGCCGATATCGTGCCTTTCAAATACCTTACCGCTCTTTCAACTTTTAAGAGTTTCATTTGCTCTTGAATCTAGAACTACACACGACCTGATTCTCGTATAACCAGAGATATGTAGGCGACTTAAAACCAAAGTCTCGGTCGTACCCTTTTTTCAACTCTACTTCGCTTCAATTGATCCGCTGACATCTGTCGTCGGTCGGACAAAATCGGCTACTAAGTCAACGTTGGTTGCCTGACAATTCATTCTTCATTCTCAATCAACCAAGGGGCAGCTGTTGACACCCAATTTTGACCGACCTTTGAACATTTTTTAGAAATACTATTCGATTAAATACGTATTTTAAATTTTAGAATTTTTAGTCGACTTTGCTTGAAAATTATATATTTTAGTATGTTCTACTTTATAAAATTATCGTAGATATTATTATAATATTTATTATTAATGAATTTCAAATGTTTTAAAATTTAAATGATTTTGTCAATTAAAATGTTTTGGCTCTTAAAATAAGAATAAGTTTAATTGATTTTTTATTTTTTTTTTATTTTTAAATTCACTAATTTATTCTTACTTGTTTATATTTGGTAATGGAATATATTAAAATATTTTCTGATTTGGATATCCTTTAAAATAAGGAAAATTGTATTATAATTGATTCCTTGAAATATTTATTTCCTTATTTGTCCCCCCCCTCCTCTACTATATAAAGAGACCCTTTTTTTATTCTTTTACACACATTGACATCTTTGAAAAGAACTCACATTCTCTAACTCATTCTTACTTTCTTACCACAAATGCTACATTATTCTTAAACTTTCTCATTCTCTCATTGCTCATACATACAATAACTCATCAACTCAAGACTTCAACATACCCATTCATTCACTCTCAACCAAAAAACTCTCTCATCATTCTCCCTTCTCTCATTTGCTCTCTTGCTACTTAACAAAACATTAATATTCCGGTAATTATTCAAGGGTTCTTCTTTGCTATCTTATTACTTTGTTTTGAGTAAAGGTTGAATCAATTCGTTTTGCTTAACGGGTTAGCATTCTTAACATTTATACTATCTTCACATTCACATATTTGTGTAAACCATTGTCTGTTTTTTTTTATGTAGAATTCGTCATTAAATAATTGCATTGTCTCACCTTAACTAACAAGTGTGATTACTTGTGTAGTTATTTAATTACTTTGACAGGTTTCATATTTGAAGTTCAAGTTGAAGATTAACTGAAGAAGAATTTATTTATTTGTTTGAATGTATATATATACCTATATATTTTTATTTTTTTCGCTATTTTATTTATTCGAATGTTGTAACAATTGTAACCCTAAAGATCATATAATAAATTTATTTGGGGGTCGTCTAGGGGAGGGGGATTTATATGCTTATTTGTTCGTTATATTTTTTTTTAGAAATCATGCTATAGGTTTGTCTTTAACCACCTAGATTTAATGTCTATAGGTGTTATAATCTAATCAATTTATAATTTGCTTGATGCTTTGTTAATAAGTCTAAAAATAATAAATTAGATTCCGTTAATTTTTAAATGTAAAATAAAATCATAATAATTTAGTAGGTTAGTTAAGTGTTTTAACAATGTTATAATTTAGCATCATCTTGCCATGTAGAAACCATGTCTAAGGTTTAATTTGTTCATAACATTTAAATTTACAAAATTAGGCATATATATGTTTTTTTTGAACACCTAGAAATCATGTCTATAGGCTTGTAAATAATCTTAACATATCCATAAAAGATAATAATATTCGTTTGTGCATATTTGTGCCCTCCCCCTAAAATTAGTTAATATTATTTGATTAGTAATCCTATTTGTTTTCTTGACAATTTTCGCATTTTTGATGCAATATGTTGTTTCCTTAAAATAATGATAACAATTTAAAGTCATTTCATGCATTTAACAAACTACTTGGCTTTTGAATATTGCATATCAAAACCTTTACATTTAATAAATTTACCACCTTAATGTTCTACTAGCTTTTAGTACTTACAAAGTTTTTTTGCAATATATTTTTCTTAAAAGTCATCATTCAAAATTTTAGATTGACTATGACATTATTTTTTAAAGTACTGTCTCCTAACCTATCGTTAGTGGGAAAGTCAAAGGAACTACGAGGTCTAGTTCCAAATTTTTTTAACCCGACGCGTCCCCGGGAGTATCACCTACCCATGGATTTCAAAAGAAATTATGTGCATTTATATGTGAATGTTTATGTGCCTACATGTAAACTAAATCTTTTAAATCATTTTCAAAAACATAAAGTATTTTTTAGACCGACCTCAAATCAAAATTGTTTCTATGGTGGAGGAGCACGATCAACAATATCGTGGCATCATCCCTATAAACAAACAAACATTTTTTTTAAAATAAAAAAATTCATATTCAAAACTTGTCAATTTTCAAACTTTACTTTTGCACATACTAATTGCTTAATTTTTGCCAAATTCGTCTTATAACATAGTCTCGTATGCTTAAATAAAAAATAAAATTTGATTGTTTATTTATTGCTATCATCTAGCCTTGCATGTTTAAATAAATAAAATAGTATTAATTGTTTTATATTTGTTATCACTTGGCAAGATTAAATAAGTTAATAAATGAAGTGACTTTAATTGCTAATTGTAACCCCCACATAGATTGCATGAGATACGGCCGGGACCCACACTTGTGGACCTCGAGGGATGCCTAACACCTTCCCCTCGAGGTAATTTGAACTCTTACCATAATCTCTGGCTCGTTCACCTTAGTTAGACTTAGTTAGGTTAGATAGGTGCCCTAACGCGCCTTAATTCGTTAGGTGGCGACTCCAAAAAACTCACAAAATCCCAAAAGAGTTGTTAGGTCGTGCACAAAACCCGTTTTCCTGCGAAAATGGGGCGCGACAATCGCATTTAGGAATTTCATCATATATCACATTACAACTCAAGGAATTTCATAAATGAATTAATCAACATATAGTATCAACAATGTTCCATGGTCATCATATATACATCATATATTATCATAGCATAAACATATATACAAATTTCCTCCTAAGACTCCCCTCAAGGCTAACTAGTGCAATGTTTAGGTAATGTCCCATATCCCTACCTAGACCAAGCTAGACCTCTTAGGTTATCCAAATTAGAGTTCAAGTTTTTAATTCGTTTCACCTTTTGGGAACATGTTGCGCTAAACAACATAGAACACATGAGATAGTGTAGAATCCGGTGTCATAAAACACTACACCAAAAGAAGGCGAACTACTTGCCAAGGTAGTACCAAAACATGAAACATAGAAACTACGTGTATCCACTAGCTAGTAGTCCTATAGGGCCAGCATAGTTCAAGAACTAGGAGATATGGTTGGGACCCTCTTCATGCGCCATGCATTATAGTCTCAAATTTTAAGAGTAATATAGTGGTCCTACCTTCCCTATGCGGTATGAGACACTCCTCAATCTATTTCACTTGGTGCTAAGCTAGAGTCCCATTTGGAAATGTCTTTAAGACTTAATAATCATTCATAACTTAATTTACGCCATAGGGTCCACCCTTTGTATAATAATAATCATCATCAATATCTCAATAAGAATTGTACGAGTATAAATCTTTTCATCACAATTTATATATATGAGGTTAACACATTAGTATTTCATAGCATATCAAGGCACATTGAAAGTTTTCACCATTCTTATATTACATAAACCTTAATCAACCTCACATGTACAACATAGTCAAGACATTTCAATTCAACATCATACCACCCTATGATCCTAGTATAAGCAATAATCCAATGTAATATCATGACTTAACAAAAATTAAGCACAATTGGAAATAAAGATAGAGATTCTAAGACTTACTGAATTCTTCCACATATTCTATCATCAAGGTCTTACCATCAACCAATAACTCAACCCAATTTGTGGAGTAACATCATCATACAATGATAACCAATAAGATAACAAGGCCAATTGCATCTCTATAACACAATTCAACTATAAATCACAACTTGAAACAAGATACATAGGCTAATTTCACATTATAATTCATAACCTAAATCACATTTCAAGAACTAGCATGATAGGCCTAATATTCATCATAATTTAATCATAATAACAACATAGGATAGTAATCAAATCAACAAACAACACAATTGAATGATCACAATACAATATAGATCAAGATCACTACCTAGAGTTAGGGATGGAGGATCATATTCTTCAATTTAGACCAAACCACCGACAATTACCATAAACAAGTTGAATTACATGTTAATCTACTCAATAAAACCTTAATAAATCATCAACAACTCAATTCACAACTTCAATTTCGTAATTCTATGAAACCCATAAGAAAACTCAACTTTTAAAATCTATTTTTGAAGGAACCCTTTGAGGAAAGAGTCTCCTAGGTGAATAGAACCCATACCTTAACATTTGTCAGCAATTTGATGGTGAATTTGTCCCTTTCCAGCCACCAAACCCTAATCCTTACGAGTCTTCAATGGTGAGTTCATGTAGAGGGAGAAATAATAGAGAAAAGAAAGAGTTTATTTGAGAGTTGTCTTTAGGTTAACGAGGGTTGAGGGTATTTATAGTGGGACTTAATCATCATAATTAGTCTCCCTTTAATACCCAACAGAACCCTAAATCACTTAATAAATTAAATAATACCGACTTAAATTAGGCAGAAAACTCGACCATCACAAACGAAACCCTAATCGATTGGCCGTCTGTGAGTCGACGGACATCCCCCCTCCATCCTTCACTACGTTGTCTAGGTTAGAGACTGTGCAAGCGAGGGCCATCCTCCAATTGTGTAGGTGTGGGACGATGGTGACATCGATGCCTTGTCGATCCACACATGGACCGTAGCCTTCATCACTGCCCTCCATCAATGAGTTTAGAGGTTGTGTGGGTGAAGGGGTCTTCTCCACCAGCCTATGTGTCGGACAACGTTGTCATCGACGCCCCATCGATCCACACTGCCATGCACTATTATATCAAACTACAAGATTCCTCCTTAAGGGTCCTTGGGGAGTCATACCGGGACGTTTCCACCATTAAACAACTCAAACACCTACTAGCTACCTTTCCACCTTGTTTTGTACATTTTGGACTCGTTAAAGTTTGTCAAATAGTCTAAAGCGCACTAAAATCCCTCTGAACCAACTTTCTGGACATCATGGACGTTTTGGTTCATACACCTCTTAAATGACCTATATTAATTACGATTGGACTGAGAAACAATACTTAGACCTTATAACCCATGTGTTAGGCTTTTACAACGCGTCTTGGATTTTGAAGGTGCTACATTATCCCCCTTAGGAACATTCGTCCCCAAATGACACTAAAGTTCTTTTTAAGAAAGAAATAGATTCAAGACAAGCAGCCCAACCAATCATTATTAAATCAATGTAAATCATATCATTTCAAAAAGGCAAATATGAAAATTCATATTACCACACATAAGGCTCAAAACACTCCATCATGAGGCATTTTCCTTATCATAATAGTTATGAGCTCAACATACATTACATGAGTCAATTAGCACAAAGTTCAACTAGATAATATGCTACTTATCATTTCATAAAGACCCACCATATATAACTCAAAACAAACAAAATGGAAAATTTTATGTTTTTAAGAGCAACACTACAGTAACTTCACTATAAGTTTTTTTTTTCAAAAATGCATAATGTGAAAAACTTTACCCAAAAATCAAGAAACTTCAATTTGTAGTCATATTTATATTATTAACAGAATGAATAACCTTATTTTACAAAAGTATGAGGGTAAGGGGACTTCATGTCGGCCGCGGTTTCACATGTTGCAGCCTCAACTAGATGATTTTTCCATAACACCTTTACGGAAACCACCTCTTTATTCCTCAACTTCTTGACTTGCCTATAGAGTATTTAACCGGAACTTCCTCATAAGAGAGGTTATCCTTGACACTAAGACCCTCAATAGCAAGAATGGACTCAGGATCACCGATACATTTTTTCAACATAGAAACATGGAAAACTGGATGAACCAAAGACAATTCACTAGGAAGTTTCAACTCATAGGAAACCTTACCAACCCTTTGAAAGATTTCATAGGGACCCACATAACAAGGACTCAATTTCCCCTTCTGGCTATATCTAACCACCCCTTCATTGGTGAAATTTTTAAATAAACCTTATCACCTTCTTCAAACTCCAAGTCCATTCACCTATGATCGGCATATTTGCCGACTATAGGCTTTTTGCAACCGGTTCCTTATGATATGAAACTTTTCAAAAATCTTATAAATAAACTCAGGAATAAGAAGTAGTGGCTCACCCACTTCAAAACATCTAATAGAAAACCTACACCCCCTATCGTTCAAGGCTTCATACGGAGCCATGGAAATAATTGAATGAAAACTTTTGCTCTATGAAAACTCCACTAAAGGTAAATGCCTATCCCAACTTTCTTTAAAATCAATAATCCATGCCCTAAGAATATATTCAAGGTTTTGTATCGTACGCTCTGCTTTCTCATCCGTTTGGGGATGGAAAGTGTTGCTCAACTTCACCGTAGTACATAACCCCTTTTGAAACGACCTCCATGATCTATATGTGAATTGTGCACCCCGATCCGATAAGATGGATAACAGAATGCCATGGTGGCACACAATCTCATCTAGGAAAATTCTTACATAATCTTCCGCCGAATATGAAGACTAGATGGGAATAAAGTGAGGGGACTTAGCAATCGATCCACAACCCATATGGAATCATAGGACTTATGAGTCCGAGGTAAACCTACTACAAAGTCCATATTGATGCCTTCCCACTTCCAATAACGAATTTGGATCTCTTTTAGTAAGCCACCCTACTTTAGGTACTCGGCCGTTACTTGTTGGCAATTCAGACACTTAGCGACAAACTCTGCTATGTCCATTTTAGACTGTCCCACCAATATATCTCCCTTAGGTCATGGTACTTTTTTGTCGACCTCGGATGAATTGATTAGAGAGATGCATGTGTTTCTTATAGGATCTAATACCTCAACCCATATACATCGGGAACACAAAATCGCCCTTCGTACCTTAACAAACCATTCCCACCATAAGGAGAATGATTAAGTTAACTTTATGAGAACCGATTGTTTCAATTCCATTAAGGCTAAATCAAGGTGTTGTTTGGTCTTCACCTCTACCACTAAAGATGACTCAGAGTTATGATTAACTACAACACCCCATTTGGAGAACTCTCCAACCTCACTCCAAACCTTGCAAACCTATGTAGTGCTTCTTGGCTTCACCAAGATGGTATACATTTCCCATAGTCATACGACTTAGGGCATCCACAACTACATTAACCTTGATAGGGTGATAAATGACACTCATATAATAATCTTTCAATAACTCTAGTCATATTCTTTATCGTAGATTGAACTCCTTTTGGGTAAACACATATTGGAGACTCTTATGATCGGTAAAAACATCAACATGAT
Source organism: Solanum peruvianum (assembly GCA_027705065.1). Taxonomy (NCBI): domain Eukaryota; kingdom Viridiplantae; phylum Streptophyta; class Magnoliopsida; order Solanales; family Solanaceae; genus Solanum; species Solanum peruvianum. The sequence continues at coordinate 19,268,985 of JAKWJD010001763.1, forward strand.
CCCCATCCATGTAGTGCCTCAAAATTTTCAAAGCAAACACCACAGCCTCTAACTAAGGTCATGAGTGTGATAGTTTCTCTCATGTACCATTAGTTTCCTAGAGTCATAAGCTATCACCTTCCCGTGTTGCATAACCACGCACCCAAAACCCACTTGGAAAACCTCTGTACCCTTTAGTAAAGTCAACACCGGAGTGAAAGTGAACCTATCTTTCAACAATTGGAAACTTTTCTCACATGCCTCAAAGAACTCAAACATCTTACTCTTTTGGGTCAAAGTTGTTATGCCTCGTATTTTTATACGTAGTGCGCGTCATGAACTAGTAGATGTAAGTTCGGGAAATGAGATTTTATTTTAAGTTCCAAGTGTTTAAAGAAATGTTAGGCAAGGATGTAAATTCTAATTGTGATATTAATTAGCGGCTGATTAGGCCCTTAACTTTAAGTGTGGGACTTATTAGTGGAGCATGTGTAGAGGGGGGCTGCCACCACTTCATATTATTAAGTATTAAAAAGAGATCAGATTTTGGAGATGCAATTAGTGGAGCATGTGTGGTGGGGGGCTGCCTCCACTTCATATCATTAAGTATTAAAAAGAAATCAGATTTTGGAGATGCAATTAGTGGAGCATGTGTGGTGGGGGGCTGCCTCCACTTCATACTATTAAGTATTAAAAAGAAATCAGATTTTGGAGATGCACTTAGTGGAGCATGTGTAGTGGGGGGCTGCCTCCACTTCATATGTTAAATGGTGTAGTGAAATGCTTTGCAAGCATATCTCTTTCACCACTTGACTTGGGCAGCCATGGAAATGGAGAAAACCAGCCATGAAACTCTTGGCCAGCAGCTGCAAAGAAATTGGTTAGTAATCTCTTTGCTTGGTGTGTTAATTCCTTAGAATACCTTTGTTAATTAGCCTTTAATGTTAAGAATGGGACGTGAACAGTAGCTTAGGAAATTTGTTTTAGTTATTGAATGTGCTAAGTATGAACAGAAACCATGATCGGATTGCTAGTGGTGTTATGTTAGTGTTTGGCTGTTTTGATTAAAGCAAACTGCTGGAAATTCTGTTTTGGTGTTATGTATATGTTAATATGCTTATGGGTATATACTCCAAAGGATGAATACGATAAGGTAGATGTGTTGCGAATTATAAAATGAGTTATCACTCGGTGTGTCGTTGTTTCGTTACTATGGCTGCCAAAACGGAACTGTTTTGGGGGAGGCTGTTTAATATGATTCGTTGGATTATATATGTGTGGTATTGTGTGGATGGATAATTTGGGTTGTTGTCGGATTGGGATGAAGTAAGGAAAATAGGGGAAATGCTGCCGGATTTTCGTTAGATTATTAGCTAGCTTGCAATAAGTAGTAAAGCGCGACGTTTATCTAATTGCGGCACGATTGTTGCTTGTTATAGATTAATACCTTGAGCAGTAAATATTGGACGTGCGGCTCGACTATTCGGTATGTAACGCTATCCCTTTCCTTCTTTGTTTGGCATGACTTTTAGAAATGAGCAAAGAATGGACATCTAGAGCGTCTAGGTGACGTATATTCTTACTTTTGCAACTATTCCTTTATATACCGGCTATGTCTAAGGCTATGGTGAATTTTGATATTTATGGTAGTTCTTCTTAGAGTCATTAAGATTTTACGTTTCCATATCGTATTAAAGGTTCATAATCTTGATAAAACGTTAACCTTTGGTAATACTCCTTGCTGGTCCACGTTGAGTATTCTATTGAGTTTAAGAAATGATTTTAATTGCATATGGTTTCTCATAATATTATACTCGTGCATAGAGTCACTTATCATTTCACCGAGTCCCGGGCCGGGTAATGTTCGTGCGGAGTTTCTTGCATATGTCATCGAGTCCCTCACTAGAGGGCCGGGTATGTATATTATATATATGATTGGTGATGAGGATGGTTATGATGATGATGATGACGGAGATGATGTGATGACTATTTCACCGAGTCCTCACTAGAGGGCCGGGACGTATGATGTATATATAATGATGATTATTTTGCCGAGTCCCTTACTAGGGAAGCTAGGCATCTTATATGTTAAAGATATGCATGATTTTCACTTAAAAGGTAACTGTGTAGCGATATCTTGTTTTGACTTATCATGTTGGTATCCTGTCATCTTTACTTTATGCTTTACATACTCAGTACATTGTCCGTACTGACCCCCTTTTCTCCCTGCGTTTCATGCCCGCAGGTGTAGACGCTCAGTTCGGTGATCCTCCCGCCTAGGATATGTACTCTGCTGTTTGGGAGAGCTCCACTGTTCCGGAGCCCAGTCGTTTTGGTACATAACTTCTTATGTAGTCTTTTGCTTGTCTATGGGTATGGCGGGGCCCTGTCCATCGAGTTTCACTACTATACTCTTAGAGGTCTGTAGACATCGTGTGGGTTGTATATTTATGTTTTGGATAATGGTCTGGACATGGTTTGTTTGGGATGTCCGCTTGTACAAGGGCAGCCTTATCGGCTGCATACATCATTGTGTATTGTGTAGTGGCAGCCTTGTCGGCTGCGTATGCTATTATGCTTTGGATAGTGGCGGCCTTGTCGGCTCGCGTATGTTGTTACGGTTGAATGATTATGACTCCTTATGTGACAGATCCACTTATATATATATATATGGCTTTGGGGTTGGCTTGATTTGATTAAATTCCATATTGTCTTAGTTTCAGTTGGTCATACTTTATAGGTTTGTATGTGAGTGTCCAAAATGGGCACTAGTCACTGCCCATCGGGTTGGGTCGTGACAAAGTGGTATTAGAGCGGTTCTTCCTCGGAAGTGTCTACAGACTGTGTCTAGTAGAGTCTTGTTTATCGGTGTGTTGTGCACCACATCTATAAACAGGAAGCTACAAGACATTTAGGATGTCATACTTTCTTCTTATTCTAGATCGTGCGATAGAGCTATATTAACAGGATAATCCCTCTCTAACAAATCCCTGTGTTTTCAGTTATGCCTCCAAAGAAAGCGACAGCCGCCCAGAAGGGCAAATCGGTAGCAGAAAGTACTAGTCAGACCCGGAGAGTTACTAGGGCCCGTGCCCAGTCTATGCCTGGTATTGTGCTTCAGTCGGAGAGCTCTGCTACACCGCCACCACTAGAGGAGATTAGAGAAGCAACAACTCCATTTCGGGGGACACCACACACCAGCCCCCGAGGCCCCAGAACCTGAACCTCCATCTCCTCAGCCAGGGGCAGAGGATAGGGCCATGAGAGATGCGGTTCAGTTGCTGACTAGATTAGTGGCAGGTCAAGCTCGCAGGCATGGACTAGGAGTTGATCATGCGGACAGATCTGATAGCTTAAGGGCTCGTGACTTCTTAAGTTGTAATCCTCCATAGTTCTTTGGGTCAAGGCCCCAGGATGATCCGCAAGAGTTTATTCGTCAGATGCAGCGTACATTGAGGATAATCAAAGCTTCGGAGACCGAGTCTGTCGAGTTGCCTATGTATCGTTTACGGGATGTAGCTATTAATTGGTATGAGTCTTGGGAGTTATCTAGGGGTGAGGGTGCTCCTCCAGCGATATGGGATGAATTTGTGGAGGCTTTCCAGGGCCACTTCCTGCCTCCAGAGATGAAGCGAGCTAGAGTGGATAGATTCTTACGTTTGAGGCAGAATGGCAGGAGCATTCGAGAGTATAGCCTCGAGTTTGATTCATTGGCTAGGCATGCGCCTACTATTGTGGCGGATATGGCAGACAGGGTACATCGTTATGTGATGGGATTGGATCGTTATCTGATTGACGGTTGTATGGCAGTGACTCTTCAGCCAGGTATGGACATTGCTCGGGTGCAGGCATATGCACAGGGGGTAGAGGATTGGCACCGGGGACGTCAGCCAGATAGAGATTATAATAGAGGCCAGCATAAGAGGGCTAGATCAGCAGGTTATCCTGACGAGTTTCGGGGCGGGCAGTCTCAGCAGCATGTTAGATTTTCTTCCCAGCCAGCACAGAGTGCACCCCCACGTTCCATGGGTAGGGGGTTCGATTGTACGGGATATTCGGAAGCTGGTCAGAGCTCTAGGACGTCAGGGTCACAGATGGGCAGGGGTTTAAGCCAGTCGAGGCCATCTTTGCCTCGGTGTTCTCGTTGTGGTAGGTCCCATCCTGGGGAATGTCGTTGGGCTACAGGTGCGTGTTTTTCATGCGGCCGTCAGGGTCATACTATGAGAGAGTGTCACCTTAGAGGTAGTGCAGGTGGTATTGCACAGCCTTCTAGGTCCGTTGCTGGTTCATCTCCTTCTGTGGCTATGCGTCCTATGGGACAGAGAATTCAGGCGCCAGCAGGCCGTGGTAGAGGACGTGGTGGAGCTTCCAGTTATAGCGGTCCCTCGAACCGTATATATGCTTTGACTAGTAGGCAGGATCAAGAAGCGTCACCTAATGTGATCACAGGTATATTATCACTATTCTCCCGATGTGTGTATGCATTGATAGACCCAGGTTCCACCTTATCATTTATATCTCCCTCTGTTGCTAGTAGGATTGGAATAGAGTCTGAGTTGATAGAATCATTTGAGGTAGCTACGCCTGTAGGAGATTCTGTCAGAGCTACGCGAGTATATAAGAATTGCTCAGTGGTTATATATAGTCGTCGTACCGTAGCAGATCTAATAGAGCTAAATATGATTGAGTTTGATATTATCTTGGGCATGGATTGGTTGGCTGCTTGTTATGCTAATGTTGATTGTAGAGGGAAGATAGTACGATTTCAATTTCCAGGGGAACCGATTATAGAGTGGAAGGGTAGTACAGTATCGCCAAAAGGTAAGTTCATTTCATAACTTAAGGCCAGGAAGATGGTTAGAAAAGGTTATATTTATCATCTGGTTCGGGTGCATAACATAAAGGCAGAGGCACCGACTCTTCAATTAGTCCAAGTAGTTAATGAATTTCCCGATGTATTCCTAGAGGAACTTCCAGGCCTTCCTCCAGAACGGGAGATAGAGTTTACTATAGATGTACTGCCAGATACCCAGCCTATATCTATACCTCCTTATAGAATGGCACCTGCTGAGTTGAAAGAATTGAAAGAGCAATTGAAAGATTTGTTAGAGAAAGGGCTTCATCAGGCCTAGTACGTCACCTTGGGGAGCACCGGTACTGTTTGTGAGGAAGAAGGATGGGTCGCTGCAGAGATGTGTATCGATTATAGGCAGCTGAACAAAGTAACAGTAAAGAACAGGTATCCCCTCCCAAGGATTGACGATCTATTTGACCAGTTGCAGGGTGCTAAGTGTTTTTCAAAGATAGACTTGCGGTCAGGCTATCATCAGGTGCGGGTAAGGGAGGCAGATATTCCAAAGACGGCATTCTGGACCCGATACAGGCATTATGAGTTTAGAGTGCTGTCGTTTGGGCTGACTAATGCTCCAGCGGTGTTTATGGATTTAATGAATCGAGTGTTTAAACCATTCCTTGATATGTTTGTTATTGTATTTATAGACGATATTTTGGTCTATTCACATTCAGAAGAGGAGCATGTAGACCATTTAAGGACGGTACTTAGGGTGCTTCAGCACCAGAAGTTGTACGCTAAGTTTTCTAAGTGCGAGTTCTGGTTGACTTCAGTGACATTCTTGGGGCATATTATTGGAGCTGATGGTATTCGAGTAGACACGCAGAGATTGAGGCTTGGCTGGTAAAGACTTGGCCCATACCTACGACACCTACTGAGGTACGCAGCTTTCAAGGGTTAGCAGGATATTACAGGAGATTCGTAGAAAAGTTTGCCTCAATATCAGCACCTTTGACAAGGCTAACTCAAAAGGCAGCCAAGTTCCTGTGGATTGATGCTTGTGAGCGAAGCTTCCAGCTATTGAAAGACAAATTGACTACAGCTCCAGTCCTAACTCTTCCGGAGGGACCAGATGGCTATGTTATTTATTGTGATGCTTCCGGTGTTGGGCTAGGATGTGTATTGATGCAGCATGGAAAAGTTATAGCCTATGCCTCTCGACAGCTTAGGAAGCATGAAAAGAACTATCCTACTCACGATCTGGAGTTAGCGGTCGTGGTTCATGCCTTGAAGATATGGAGGCATTATTTATATGGTGTCCATGTGGACATCTATACAGATCATAAGAGTCTCCAATATATCTTTAAACAAAAGGAGCTGAATTTACGACAGAGGCGGTGGTTAGAGTTGCTAAGGGATTATGATGTTGATATTTTATATCATCCAGGGAAAGCGAATGTTGTAGCAGCTCTTAGCCGTAAGTCCATCTTGACACATGAGATGTACAACCAGAAAGGAGGGAGATGGTTCGGGAGATTCAGCGGCTATCCAGCCTTGGAGTCCGTCTGGCTATTTCAAGATAGTGGAGTTTCTATCAGAGAGGTTGCTGAGTCCTCAATCATAGATGAGTAAAGAGACACCAATACGAGGACCCTATTCTGGCGCAGTATAGAGATGCAACTCTTAAAAAGGAAAAGACCCCATTTAAGGTTACACCTGACGGAGTGTTACGATATGAAGGCAGATTGTGTGTACCAAATATTGTGGGGCTACGACGGCAGGTTATGGGAGAGGCACACTCTGCCCGTTATTCTATTCACCCAGGGTCAACAAAAATGTATCATGACCTCAGATGCTTATACTGGTGCGATGGCATGAAAAAGGACATAGCGGAGTTTGTTGCTCAGTTCTCGAATTGTCAACAAGTCAAGATCGAACATCAAAAGCCTGGTGGATTATTACAAGAGATAGAGATCCCGACTTGGAAATGGGAGATGATTAATATGGACTTCATTACAGGCTTACCTCGCACCCAACGGAAGTATGACTCTATATGGGTTATTGTAGATAGGCTGACGAAATCGGCCCATTTTCTTCCAGTCAGGACTACTTATTCGGCTGAAGAAAATTATGCGAGGTTTATATCAGGGAAATAGTGAGACTTCATGGTATTCCCTCGTCCATTATATCAGACAGAGGAGCTCAATTTACAGCCAACTTTTGGAGATCGTTTCAGAAGGGATTGGGGACACAGGTGAACCTTAGCACAGCATTTCACCCTCAGACTGATGGGCAGGCTGAGCGTACTATTCAGACATTAGAAGATATGTTGCGGGCCTGTATTATTGATTTCAAAGGTAGCTGGGATGATCACTTGCCGCTCATTGAGTTTTCCTATAATAATAGCTACCATTCTAGTATCCAGATGGCACCGTACGAGGCCTTATATGGGAGGAAGTGCAGGTCACCTATTGGTTGGTTTGATGTTGGCGAGACTAAGTTGATAGGCCCGGATATGATTCAGCAAGCTGTTGACAAGGTGAAGCTTATTCAAGAAAGATTATTAGCAGCCCAGAGTCGACAGAAGTCATATGCAGATAATCGGCATAGAGATTTGGAGTTTCATATTGGTGACTGGGTATTCCTGAAGGTATCACCCATGAAGGGTGTGATGAGATTCGGCAGGAAGGGGAAGCTAAGTCCAAGATACATTGGGCCTTATCAGATTGTTCGTAAGATAGGCAAGGTTGCATATGAGTTGGATCTACCATCTGATTTGGAGGCGGTACATCCAGTCTTCCATGTATCGATGCTACGTAAATGTATTGGTGATCCTTCTAGAGTATTCCCTATAAATGATGTCCAGGTAACAGAGGAGTTGTCATATGAGGAGAAACCCATAGCTATACTTGATCGCCAGGTTAGAAGGTTACGTACTAAGGATGTGGCTTCCGTCAAAGTGTTATGGCAAAATAATAATAGGGAGGAGATGACTTGGGAAGCGGAAGACGAAATGAAGAATAAGTATCCTTACTTGTTCCCCGTACCTACAGGTAATTCAATTCCTAGCTTGACTATATTGATTGATAAACGAGATTATGTAGTAAGTTGTGACTCTGTGAGGCATCTGTAAGTTTCGAAATGCAGGTTGATAGGTATAACTGTTAGAGAGACCTCGTTGGAATTTTTTATTTTTTTTTATTTTTTGGTAATATGCTAACTTAACATTCGAGGACAAATATTCCTAAGGGGGGAAGGATGTTATGCCTCGTATTTTTATACGTAGTGCGCGTCATGAACTAGTAGATGTAAGTTCGGGAAATGAGATTTTATTTTAAGTTCCAAGTGTTTAAAGAAATGTTAGGCAAGGATGTAAATTCTAATTGTGATATTAATTAGTGGCTGATTAGGCCCTTAACTTTAAGTGTGGGATTTATTAGTGGAGCATGTGTAGAGGGCGGCTGCCACCACTTCATATTATTAAGTATTAAAAAGAGATCAGATTTTGGAGATGCAATTAGTGGAGCATGTGTGGTGGGGGGCTGCCTCCACTTCATATCATTAAGTATTAAAAAGAACTCAGATTTTGGAGATGCAATTAGTGGAGCATGTGTGGTGGGGGGCTGCCTCCACTTCATATTATTAAGTATTAAAAAGAAATCAGATTTTGGAGATGCACTTAGTGGAGCATGTGTAGTGGGGGGCTGCCTCCACTTCATATTGTTAAATGGTGTAGTGAAATGCTTTGCAAGCATATCTTCTCTTTCACCACTTGACTTGGGCAGCCATGGAAATGGAAAAACCAGCCATGAAACTCTTGGCCAGCAGCTGCAAAGAAATTGGTTAGTAATCTCTTTGCTTGGTGTGTTAATTCCTTAGAATACCTTTGTTAATTAGCCTTTAATGTTAAGAATGGGACGTGAACAGTAGCTTAGGAAATTTGTTTTAGTTATTGAATGTGCTAAGTATGAACAGAAACCATGATCGGATTGCTAGTGGTGTTATGTTAGTGTTTGGGCTGTTTTGATTAAAGCAAACTGCTGGAAATTTTGTTTTGGTGTTATGTATATGTTAATATGCTTATGGGTATATACTCCAAAGGATAAATACGATAAGGTAGATGTGTTGCGAATTATAAAATGAGTTATCACTCGGTGTGTCGTTGTTTCGTTACTATGGCTGCCAAAACGGAACTGTTTTGGGGGAGGCTGTTTAATATGATTCGTTGGATTATATGTGTTGTTGGAATTGCTGTGGATAATTTGGGTTGTTGTCGGATTGGGATAAAGTAAAGAAAATAGGGGAAATGCTGCCGGATTTTTGTTAGATTATTAGCTAGCTTACAATAAGTAGTAAAGCGCGACGTTTATCTAATTGCGGCACGATTGTTGCTTGTTATAGATTAATACCTTGAGCAGTAAATATTGGACGTGCGGCTCGACTATTCGGTATGTAACGCTATCCCTTTCCTTCTTTGTTTGGCATGACTTTTAGAAATGAGCAAAGAATGGACATCTAGAGCGTCTAGGTGACGTATATTCTTACTTTTGCAACTATTCCTTTATATACCGGCTATGTCTAAGGCTATGGTGAATTTTGATATTTATGGTAGTTCTTCTTAGAGTCATTAAGATTTTACGTTTCCATATCGTATTAAAGGTTCATAATCTTGATAAAATGTTAACCTTGGTAATACTCCTTGCTGGTCCACGTTGAGTATTCTATTGAGTTTAAGAAATGATTTTAATTGCATATGGTTTCTCATAATATTATACTCGTGCATAGAGTCACTTATCATTTCACCGAGTCCCGGGCCGGGCCGGGTAATGTTCGTGCGGAGTTTCTTGCATAGTCACCGAGTCCCTCACTAGAGGGCCGGGTATGTATATTATATATATGATTGGTGATGAGGATGGTTATGTGATGATGATGACGGAGGAGATGATGTGATGACTATTTCACCGAGTCCCTCACTAGAGGGCCGGGTACGTATGATGGTAATATAATGATGATTATTTTGCCGAGTCCCTTACTAGGGAAGCTAGGCATCTTATATGTTAAAGATATGCATGATTTTCACTAAAAGGTAACTGTGTAGCGATATCTTGTTTTGACTTATCATGTTGGTATCCTGTCATCTTTACTTTATGCTTTACATACTCAGTACATTGTCCGTACTGACCCCCTTTTCTCCCTGCGTTTCATGCCCGCAGGTGTAGACGCTCAGTTCGGTGATCCTCTCGCCTAGGATATGACTCTGCTGTTTGGGAGAGCTCCACTGTTCCGGAGCCCAGTCGTTTTGGTACATAACTTCTTATGTAGTCTTTTGCTTGTCTATGGGTATGGCGGGGCCCTGTCCCATCGAGTTTCACTACTATACTCTTAGAGGTCTGTAGACATCGTGTGGGTTGTATATTTATGTTTTGGATAATGGTCTGGACATGGTTTGTTTGGATGTCCGCTTGTACAAGGGCAGCCTTATCGGCTGCATACATCATTGTGTATTGTGTGTAGTGGCAGCCTTGTCGGCTGCGTATGCTATTATGCTTTGGATAGTGGCGGCCTTGTCGGCTCGCGTATGTTGTTACCGTTGAATGATTATGACTCCTATGTGACAGATCCACTTATATATATATATATATATATATATATATATATATGGCTTTTGGGTTGGCTTGATTTGATTAAATTCCATATTGTCTTAGTTTCAGTTGGTCATACTTATAGGTTTGTATGTGAGTGTCCAAAATGGGGACTAGTCACGGCCCATCGGGTTGGGTCGTGACAAAAGTAGTCAAAGGGGATGCAATGGATGTGAACCATCCAAGAATCTCCGATAGTAACCCGTTTAAACCCAAGAAACACCTAATGTCAGTCAGAGTCAATGGCGTAGGCCAACTTTCACTGCTTCCATTTTTTTTGGGTCTACCTCAACTCCCTCACTTGAGGTGAGGTGATGTGCGCAAGAAAAGTCACCGACATCAACAGAAATTCACACTTGCTATATTTGGCATAATTGATTTTCATTAAGGGTTTGCAATACTACCCTCAAATGACCCATAAAATCATATTCATTCTTCGAATGTACCAATATATCTCAGTGAAGGCAATGACAAATGAATATAGGTAATTTCAAAATACTCCATTCATTTAGGTCAATACACAGTCGGAGCATTACTGACACCGAAAGACATGACCAAGAAATTAGAGTGCTCATACCTTCTCCAAAGGTTGTCTTTGGTATAACCTCACCTTTCACACTAAGTTTGTGATACCCCGATCTAAAGTCAATTATTGAAAAGTGGCTCACCCCTTGGAGTTGATAAAGCAAGTCATCAGTCAAGGGAGAGGGCACTTATTCTTAATGGTAACCTTGTTGAGTTGGCAGTAATAAATACAGAATAGCAAGGACCCATCTTTCTTTTTCACAAAAAAAAATCGGAGCGCCCTGCGGATAAATATTAGGACTTATAAAACCCTTATCTAGTAAACCCTTGAGTTGAGCCTTCAACTATTTCAACTCATTCTAAGCCATCTGATAAGGAGGAATTGATATGAGATTCGTATCAGGATCAAAATCAATGCCAATGTCAATTTCCCATTTGGGAGGAATACAAGGAAGGTCATTATAAAAGACCTACGGAAACTCACATACTACGGGTACTGACTCAATGGGAGGAACTTCAGACTCTATATCTTGGACTGTTACTAAATGATAAAGACAACCCTTTGAGATTATTTCATGCTTTCAGAAGGAATAACATGACCTGTATGAATAGAATTTCCCCCCTTCCACTCAACAACGGGTTCATTTGGGAAGTTAAACTTCACCACTTGTCCTACAATCAATGCATGCAATCAATCCATACCCAGTATAATATCAAAATCAGGCATATCAAGTTCTACTTGATTAATATAAGAAACTCTACTGGGCAACATCATTGGACAATTTCTATACACCTTTTTGCAACAACCGACTCACACACCGGAGTAGACACTATAATGGTTCATACAAAATATCGAGTAAAATATCAAACTTTTAGCTAGAGGTGTAACAAATGATAAAGTAGAGTCGGGATCAAGTAAGGCATATACATCAAGAGAGAAAAACTTTCAACATACAGGTCACCACATCGGGAGAGGTCTCTTGCTCAACCGTAGAGCGGAGAGCATAGAAGCGGTTCTTCTTTTAAGCATCAATAGAACCACTTGCTTGAGCTTGACCACTACCCTTGTTTTGAATATTTATGTTTGGGCAATCTCTCATCTTGTGACCACTCTTGCCACAACTAATGCAATTATCTATCCCCTTAAAGCAATCACCATAGTTCTTTTTACCAAACTTTCCACAAGTAGGCTTCTCATTTGGTGAATTAGTACCTTTTCCCTTCTTGAATTTTGGGTTAGACATCCTATCACCACTAGCTCTTAGGGGTTTGGAAGAGACTTGATTAGTAACCCGCTTCTTAAATCTAGGCTTGTTTTGTATCTCAAGCATATTACATGTGCAGCCTCCATCAAATGACCTATCCCTCTTAGCATCTCTACTTTTTGTCATAGGTGTTGCCACCTAAACCCTCTTGCATAAAACATAAGACGGGAAATGTTCATGTTGTCATATAGCATGGCCGATCGGCACTCCTCTTATGAGTCCTTCGACTCCCCCATCACAAAATGGCTCATTTGGTCTCTAGGATCGGTGACTGAATAAGTAGCATATTTGGACAACTTAACAAATTCCAAAGAGTACTCATGAACACTCTTCCCTCCTTGGCAAAGATTGATGAACTCCATCAGTTTCTCCTCCCTCATCTCTCTAGGGAAGAACCGATCCATAAAAGCCGCCATAAAGATCTCCTAAGTTAATGGACTACCCCTTTACGGCCTATTGTCCCTCTATTGCACATACAAAATTTGAGCCACATCCTTGAGTTGATATGAGTCAAACTCGGCCTTCTCACTTAATGTCAACCCCATAGAATATAGCACTTCGTAGACCTCATCAATGAATTCTTGGGGGTCTTCATAAACCTTAGACCCATATAAAGTAGAAGTTTAAATCCGAGTGAAGTCCCTTAGATGGGAAGCCATAGTAGTGACTTTTTTATGAGGACGAGGAGCAATATTCCGATTAGCTCAGGCCATCATAGCTTGTGCTTGAAACGTCGTGGCTTGTGCTTGAGTAGTCATGGATTGGGCCATTTGAGCAACAATATCCCTCAGATCAACCTCCGTCATAGGTGGAGGATCAGCCAGGGCTTGCTCCACATTAGCATCTTCTTTAAGTGGAGGAACTTGCTCATCATGGGAAAGACCTCTCGCATAAGCAACTTCCTCATCAAGTCTTCGACATGCATTCGTTTGAGTGTTCATGTTTAGATCATATGCAAAACCTCACCATAAGTATATATTATTGGAACGATATAGATTTCCAAGAAAGAGAGTGATTCCTAAGCATCATATAGGTTCCTACTCATAAGTGTGTCGTGCTTCACAATTATGAATACAAACCTACATTGATGTGGTAGAGAGAGAGACATTACTCAAAGATATTCAACCTCGTGTTCTTATAACAAGTTTCTCACATCCAAGTTTACCCACTAGAAGTAACCGGCGTCGTCATCCTTTTGAAGGACTAAGACTAGCCTCCTAGTTTCATGTCATTGTATTCATAGTTTGAAAAATGCAGAAAAATTTAAAACTTTCAGTATTACTAATTGGAGGTTTACATAGACCTATACATACACCTAATATAAATTCATATCGAGTATAGATAGACCCTTCAAATAGGAAGTTTACATAGAATTCTACTTTTATTGCACATTCATATACGTAAAATATAGAAATAGTCTTAACGATTCTCTCATCTCGTACCATCTAAAAGATATTCACAATATGGGCATAGACCTTACATCAATGCAATGAGATCATTTATACGTCATACAAAAGTAACATATTTCATTTAAAATGGAAAGCAATGAAAGGGTCAATAAGCTCATAACAAAATCCCTACACTAGAGGATGGCATTGCCCTCGAAAGTTGAGGACCTACCCTACTTGTATGAAAGGAAGAATCTAAGCCTTCAACAATGTCGCCTTCAAATCTCTTAAACGAACGGAACGTAAAATGTTTGGGAAAAAGGGAACAAAAAGGGGTTAGTACTCCACATGTGCTAAGTATAGGATCTTATGCACATACACAAGCAAAACATGCTAAAAAGGACTTTTTATCAAAACATGCCAAATTACCCCTTTGGGACTTAATGCAAAGTCATGTAAGTCATATCAACCAACCAAACATGCTTATTATGTCAACAAGTAATACTTATCCCAACATACTTGAAGACCATGATTCAAGGAACAATATAACAAGAATGAATAAGAGCTAAACATATCATAATAAGCAAGAAAACTACTCAGAAGTCCTTATCAAGTCAACAAGTGCAATGACCAAGCAAAGCCCCATAACCTTAATCAATCAAGTATCCTCAACAAGAATACATGACCAATGTCAAACTTTACCGATCATGGCATTTATGTTTACACTTCATCATATATTAACATTACCACCTGTCACATCTGGGTTTACCCACTAGACGTAATTATCATCTTCGTACTATATAAGGACTATGACTAGCATCTTAGTTCATGTCATTACATTCATAGGTTGAAAAATGTGGAGAAATTTAAAACTTTTATTTTCTCGACTTGGAGGTTTACATGGACCTCTACATACATATAATATTTATTCATATCAAGTATACATAGACCCTTCATATAGGAAGGTTACGTAGCCTTTTACCTTTACTGCGCATATATATAAATATATAGAAATAGTCTTTATGATTGTCTCATCTCATACCATTTAAACAAATGTCACAATATGTGCATAGCCCTTACATCAATTCAACAAGACCATGTATAGGTCATACAAACGTACAATATTCAAATAACAAGGAAAGGAATGATAGTGTCAATAAGCTCATAACAAAGTCCAAAGCTAGAAGATGACATTGCCCTCGAAAGTTGACGACCTACCCTACTTGGATGAAAGAAGAAATTGAAGACTTCAATGATATCACCTTCAAAACTCTTCAACGACCGAAACCTAATATGTTTTGGAAAAGGGAAGAAAATGGGTTTAGTCTGCATATGTACTAAGTATGAGATCTTATGCACATACACAAGGAAAACATGCTAAAAGGGACTTTTTATCAAAACATGTCATTTTACCCCTTTAAGGGGCTTAATGCAAAGTCAAGTAAGTCAGATTTATCAACCAAACATACTTACTTTCTTAACAAGTAACACTTATCCCAACACACTTAGAATCATGATTTACTACAACCCGAACATGAAGGAATAATATCACAAGAATGAATAAGAGTTAAATATGTCATAATAAGCAAGACAAGTACTCACAAGTCCTTATCAAGTTAACAAGTGCAATGACCAAGCACAACCCCATAACCTTACTCAATAAAGTATCCTCAATAAGAAAACATGACTAATGTCCAAATTTACATATCATGGCATTTAAGCTTACATTTCATCTTATATTATCATTATAATCCAAGGAATGAACAAATCAACATATGGTATCAACAATATGACATGGTGATCATCTATATATATACATCATATATTATCATACAATAAACATGTAAGAACCTCCTCCTAAGACTCCCCTCAATTCTAGATTGTGCAATGTCTAGGTAGAGTCTCATACCTCTACCTAAACTAAGCTGACCCCTTAGTCTATCCAAGTTAGAGTTCAAGTCGTTTAATTCATTTTACCTTTTGGGAACATCTTTCCCTAACCGACATAGACCACATAAGCTAGTGTGAAATCCGTTATTACAAAACCCTACACCAAAATAAGGCGGACTACTTGCCAAGGTAGTACCAAAACATAAAACATAGCAACTTCGTGGATTCACTAGCAAGTATTCCTATGGGGGAAACGTAGTTCAAGAACTATGAGTTTTAGTTGGGACGCTCTTTATGCGCCATGAATTATGATCTCCAATCTCAAGAGTGATGTAAAGCTCCTACCTTTTCTTTTTGGGAAGGGACACTTCTCTATCTGGTTCACTCGGTGCTAAGCTAGAGGGCCTTTTTGAAATGTCTTTAAGCCTTTAATCATCAATGATAACTTAATTGAGGCTATAGGGTCAACCCCTTGTATAACCATCATCATCAATAGCTCAATGATAATTGTATGAGTATAAGTCCTTTCATCATAATTCATATAAGTAAGGTTAACACATTATCGTTTCATAATATATTAAGGTACATTGATAGTTTTCACCTTCCTTATAATAGATACACCTTAATCAACCTCATAACATAGTGAAGACATTTCACTTCAACAACATATCACTCTATAATCCTAGTATAAGGCATACTCCAATGTAATATCATCGTAACAACAATTAATCACAACTGGAAGTAAAGATAGAGATTTTATGACTTACCAAGTCTTCCTCGTAGTCTATCATCAATGTCTTACCATCAACCCATAACTCAACCCAACTTGGGGAGTAACATCACAGCACAATGATAACCAATAGAATAACAAGGCCAATAGCATCTCTATAACACAACTGATCTTTACATCACAACTTAAGACAAGATACATAGGCTAATCTCACATTATAATTCAAAACCTAAATTACATCTCAAGAACTAGAATTATAGGCCTATAATTCATATTTATTAAACCATAATACCACCATAGGATATTAATCTAAACAACAACCTACTCAGTTGAATGATGACAATACAATATAGGTCAAGATCACTACCTAGTGTTAGGAATAGAGGATCATATTCTTCAATTAGAACAACCCATCAACAATTATCATAAACAAGTTGAATTAAATGTAAATATACTCAATATTACCCTAATAATTCATAAACAACTCAATCAATTACTTCAATTTCGAAATTGAATGAAACCCATAAAAAACTCAACTTTTTTTTTAAAACTATTTTGAGGGAACCCTTTGAAGAAAGGATCTCAAAGGTGAATAGAATCCATACCTTAATGTTTCTCAACAATTTAACAAAGAAACCACCCTTTTAGAGACCCCAAACCCTAGTTCTTGCTAGCCTACAATGGTGAGCTCATATAGAGAGAGTAATAAGAGAAAAGGAAGAGAATTTATTTTGAGAGTTTTCTTTAGATTAATGATTGTTAAGGTTATTTATAGAGGGGATTAATTAACTTAATTAGTTTTCCTTTAATCACTAACTAACCATTAAAACACTTGATTAATTAAATAACATCATTTAAAATTCATTAATAAAATTCGATCCTCACCGGTGAGACCCCGTCGACGGTCCGTCTGTGAGTCGACGGACCACCCACTCCGTCCTGCACTTCCATCGTCCCTATCAGAAACTTTGCAGGCGAGGTATTCCTCAAATTTTTCTAAGTATGGGTTAACGGTGGCCTCGACGCCCTGTCGAGCCCATAATGCCTAGTCAACCCCTTCTGTCGCGTGTAACAGTAGCTAGGTAAACAAGGGCCTTCACAAATCTTTCTAGGTATGGGACGACAGTGGCCTCAACACACCATCGAGCCACTTAGGGACCGTCGTCTGCCTCGTCGATGAGCACTACCAGGCAGTGTTGCATCAGACTACAGGGGTCCTCCTCGAAGGACCTTGGTTGATCCTTGGGGAGTCGTACAAAGAAGTTTCAATCATGAAACAACTCAAACACCCATTAGCTACCTTTCCACGCATACTCGTACATTTTTTGACTTCTTCGTCAAGGGGGAATGAGTGTAAAAGAGTATTCTCTAAAATTCACCCAACTCCCTAAGTATGCCCCAACCGTGGTATCCAACCCTAGGGCTACTATGAACAAATTTGTGATGGGAGTGTCTAGCTTAGTAGAGAAGAGTGTTGTATTGTAATGCTCCTGAATGACATGGATATCTCTAGGCTCATGTGTTTGCACAACAAATTTAGAAGTCTAAAAATATGGAAATAAACCAAGAGGGTATGAAGCCCAGGTCGGATGATTCTAGTCACCCAAAACCTAAGAAGAGGTTCTATCACCAATATTCATCCCTCGGAAACATGTATGAGGTTTCAAACCAAAATTCCCAAGGTGGCGTCCATACTTTTGAGAGGACTAGGTGCCCTACTTGTAGGAGGCAACATTTGGGTAGGTGTCTTGCCGAAACAGATGGTTGTTTTGAGTGTCGTAATAAGGTACACTATAGGGACTGCCCTTACATTAAAGAATGAGGGAAAGAGGTCAATCAAGCTTCCTAGATCCTAATGCTCCAAAGCAGAACCCTCCTTATGAGGTGGGAGCTAGGAAAGATAACTAATCCAGAGTTTATAGTCCCGGTATGTGTTAACCCTTGATGATTGATATTTTTATGTTATGACATGACTTGATATGATTTTATACTTCATATTATCATGTCCTCTTGATAAATTGCTCAAAGAATAGATTTTTGAAATTTTTGACATGAATAACAGTGACTAAAGTGAATGCTCACTATAGAAATTCTCCTTTTTGAAGAAAATTATTTTGTCTTGAATTGAAGTTTCAACATGTGTACAATTGTTTTATATGAGTATGTTTAATGTAGAAGAATATAGTTCATCCACAAAAAAAAGAACATGATGAATATTGAATTGGTGATGTTTTGCTCAAGTGTTAGTATTGTAAAGTGTTTGAGAGTGTGAAATTGTTATCCTTGTTAGTTTGTGATTTAGTTTTGAATGTTTGAGACTTGATTGTGATGTACTATATTATTTTAACTGAGTCCTTCATGTTCTTAAAGCTTATTGTCATTCGGACGTATGTTATTCCAAGTTGGAGAAAAGGTAACACCCTAAAACGAACTAAGGTGAAATAAAGCCTCATAATTGTTTCTTCAGTTAATTTTCAGTTAAATTAAGTTATATTGATGTTATTACGCAGTGTGTGAAGTGTGGGTAAGTTTGGAGGTCAAACGTACAAGAACGTCCATGACGTTTGGAAGGTTTGCCTTAGGTATTGTTCTTGTTTCTTGAGGTGTTTGAGTGAGTGTTACTTGTTTGTTTTGATTGAAATTGGTGTGGTATGTTCCTAAGACCTATACTACTATGTGGGTCTAACATCTAGGTACTACCCAACATAGGACCCACGAGGATCCCTGGAAGAGGACCCAACCTCTTGGAACGAAGCTGCCAAAACAATGACCAAACGATGACCCAAGGGACGGTCCGTTGGTCAACAAACGGTCCGTCGACCATGGGCGTCATTTTGTCCATGAAAGGATGTCCAATCCTAACATGGTGGAGTTTCAGTCCCAATTAACGAACCCCCATCAACGGGGCATCGATTGGGATATGGTCTGTTGGTGATGGTGGCGTAGGTGCTCACTGTAAAAGGTGTTATTTTTGCCTTGGCTAGGGATGTTTGGTAAATTCACGCCAAATCTTTTGTGAACTTAGGAATTTATTCTTAGGGTTTATTAGGTATATTGGAGTATTTCAAACCCTAAGACCTAATTTTAGACCTCAATTCCTAAAACCCAAAATCCCTCTCCCTTAGAACTCTCTCCCAAATCTCTTTGGAAGCTAGACATCAAGAAGAGCTAGTATGGTTTTTGGTGGACAAGTTCTGTATCAAAATCTTTGGTATTTCTCTTATATAAGGTATTGTAGGCGTACTTTAATACTTTTCCATTTAAGGAATAATTTCCAAAAGATTTCAAAAAGGGTTTTCAAACGCTACTTTCTTCTATCTTTAACTTTAAGTATGGGTCTTATTGTAAAAGTGTTTAAACTATTCAAATTTGTTTCTTCTAGTATTAATTATTGATTTTAATGTCAAAACACTAATAAACTCATTTTTATGCATATTACAAACTTTTAGCTTAAGAAATGGGTTACATGAACATGTTTGTGTAGGGTATGAGCTTTGTTCTTCTTGTGTTATTATAATTTAGATACTGAGCTAAGGACTTTAGTATGATATAATTTTGAGAAATTGGTTATATGTCGTAATGTATTGGTTGAATGGTAAGTTTATTTCAGTGTATCATTGTTATTATAAATTGCTTTTGAGTTGTATGGTCCACATTTTTTGTGGCGGTGTTTAATTGATGAATTTTGTTATGTTTAGTATATTTTATGAGTGTGGATTTGACGTCTTAATATTTGAAAGGAAGTGGTAATGAATATTGTTTTTGTATTGTGTTTTGTGAAGCTTGAAGTGCATGTCTAAATGAAGTATATGATTATGTGAAGCATGTAAAGTGTGTGATTTGATGAATGAAGGTCTAAATCATTTGTACGACGTCATATATATATATATATATATATATATATATATATATATATATATGAAATGATGCTTATATGCAGGATATGCTCACAAGTACACTTAAATGAATGTATGAAGCTAAGTTAAGTAGATGGAGGAGTTTTGAGGTGGACACAGTTCTTGAATTGAGATGAAGTGTCAAGTAGCAACCTCACTACATCCTAAGAGATTTCTAAGATAGGTCGAGGATGAATACACTTCGTGATTTGAGATGTGGTGTTCACTAGTTATCCTTAACGTACATTATAAAATATTGAGAATTCGTGGGGAATTATCCTTAGTAACTACAGGATATGAAGAAGAGGTGGTTACACTTCGTGATTTGAGATGTTGTATTCCAACATACTTCTTGAGATGAGTACTCCTCGTTTCTAGAGAATGATTTACTTAGAAGCAATCTCCTTATCCCTTAACTATGTTCCCACATAGGTGTAGCTATTGGGAAAGCCATGTAAAAGCTAAAATAACGACCTTACTCTACAAGGGAGGATCCCTCATCCGATAGGGATTAATATCGAATTTCATGTCTATCTCTCATGGTCTATGTCGGTGAAGCTATTTCCCACAAAGGTAATAAATATGCTATGTCTTCTAAAAGAGTGTACTACTTAGTGTAGGTAGAACAATGGGACGGTATTTATCCATTGCACTAGGTAGACATTCCAAAAGCTGAGTCTTAGTGAGTCTTATGTAAATTGAATAAACTAAGTCTTCTAAAAGAATGTACTACTTATGGTAGCTGGTTGTATGGGATGCCATCTATCCATTTCAATATCTAGGACCTTCCAAAAGGAAAGTGTTGGTGCAAAGACTTCTGAAAGAGTCTACTACTTAGGGTATACGGTGGTAATGGACTCCATCTACGCATTGTACTAAGTAGGCGTTCCGAAAGGGAATTATTTATGTGTTGTTTTGTGTTCTTTTATTGTATTTCCATTAAGAGAGGGCGGTTCTACCAATTTTAGTATGCCAAAAAGGAGGTAGTCTTGAGGATCGCTTTGGTGTGTATTCTAGGAGGCACATGCGTACTCCTTTCATATCTTACCTTACTGATTCTGAAGATGAACTTAGTTAGGGTAACTCTGATGGAAATTAGTTTACTTCCTCATTGGCATACGTTGGAAGTTCACTATTTTGGAGTCATTTTAGATCATAGAAAGGGTCAAAATGAGTTCACTGTAATTTTGGGTCAATTTACTATAAAATGCTTTCTTTTATTAAAGTTATGGAAATTATTCTCTAAGTGTTAAATGATGATTCTTATGTTGTTTCACTTCTATATTCATGGATGTTTTATATTAATAGGCATGAAAATGTGTTTTTACTAAAATGTCCCTTTTTGCATGTTTTAACATATGCCATGCTTGTTACATTAATTGTACTATCCCCATACTTTTCTATACTTAATATGTATAGGTTGAAGTCTTATGGAAGACTTGATGATGAAGCTTGGGAAATGTACTCTCTTTGAGGACATACGCTATGTTTCCTAGTTTTATTATTAAGACTTATTATGTACTTTTCTTTTAATGTAAAGGCTTGTGTCCTTAAGATATTATATCGTGTCTTTAAGTTGGCTTGTGACGATGAGATTCTCTAAGTATTTATAAAAGACTAGTTTTTATTAAATGTCTTCAAATGTTTTAGTTGCACACTAATTTTCATGTCTTATGTAAAGAACGATAGGTAAAGGTCTTGTACAAGACCTTAAAGGGTAAAGTACGCCCGGTCATGATCCAAGTATTCTCCCTAACTTCTAGGCAGTACTTTTGGGTCGTGACAACTCATCCATTGGATTCCCATGAGAGGACGCCCCAATTGCCAATTTTTAAGTAGAGGTATTATACCTATCTCTTAGTTCATGAACTGTATTTCCCCATAGGAAGACTAGCTAGTGGATCCACCTAGTAATATATGTTTATCATTGCTTTTACTTTGGCCAATAGACCACCTTCCTTCGGTCTAAGGTTTTACAACACCGGATTCCACACTTAGCTCTTGTGGTCTATGTCAGTTAAGAAAAGTGTTCCTTGAAATGCAAATGAATTAATGAAGTATAGTAAGGTGACATAAGAGGTTTACTTAGCCTAGGTAGGGGTATGGGACTCTACCTATGCTTTGCACTAGTTTTCCCTTAAGGGAAATCTAGGAGGTTGTTACTATGTATGAATATGCTTATAATTATACATGATATGTATATGATGAACTTGCATGTTATTGATACAATAGGTATATTGGTTTCACCTATGTATATGTGTTGGTGTACATTGTTGAAGTATGATGGTATGTACTCCCAAATGCAATGCAATGGTAAAGTACATGGTTCATGATAGGTTACCTTATTGAGTAAGTTTATGGGGATTTGCTTGGTCATTGTACTTATTGACTTGATAGAGTTTATGGATAACTCACTTCCTTTGGTTATGTTATAATGAACTCTTATTCATGCTAGTTGTGGTTATGACATGATGGTAGAGTTACTTTGACTATATGTCTGAATACATAATAAGCATGTTGGCTTGACTAGTTTGATTTTGTTTGTATTGTGATATACATGACTATGACTTCATGAATATGTCCTATGTGAGTTGGTATGGTCTTGTTGATTATGCATAAGTGTTTTCAAGATATTGTGTTCCCTTAATTAAATGTCCCTTTTACATAGCATGATTTCAAAGTATGTGTGCATATGGTCTCATACTTAGTACAAGTGGTGTACTATTCCCATTTGTCCCTTTTCCCCAACATTTTAGGTTTCGATAGTTGAGGTGCTTTGAAGACAACATTGGATAAGGCTTGTATCTATTATTCATCAAACTAAAGTAGGTTCTCAATTTTCGAGGGCGATACCACTATCGAGCTATTATATTGTTCTAGTATTAAAGACTATTATGTTCTTTCCTTTTCATTTGGTATGAAACATTTTATATCCCATGTGAGGCATTCTATTCTTACTTGATGTGTGGATTATGCCCAAGTTCTTACACTCTTATTAGATGATTATGAGATGAGACGACTACTATGACTATGTTTATTTTATATAGATATGTGTGTGTGTGTGTGTGTGTGTGTGTGTGTGTGTGTGTGTGTGTGTGTGTGTATGTGTGTGTGTGTGTGCAATAAAAGTAGAAGACTAAGTAATCTTCCTATACAAAGGTTCTATGTATACTCGATATATATATATACTATGTGTATATAAAGGTCTATGTAAACCTCCGAGTAGATGTAATGAAAATATTTTAAATTTCCCCTTAAAGTTGACCTATCAATGTAATGATGTAATCTAAGAGGCTAGTCTTAGTCCTCAAAGAGGAGGACGACGCCGATTATGTCTAGGGTGTATTCCAGGATGTGACATATACAACAACCAATCCCCTATCTTGAATTCCAGCTTCAGTATGTATGTTGATCATATTGTTACAAAAGAAGCCTAAGTAAGCTTCAATATATGATAAACAAGATGTTTAAGTATACTTCACTTAGTATATGTAGAACTTTTTGAATTCCTGTTATTTTTAACCAATGATATGTTATGACGAATGTTAAGGGCTTGTCACAGTCATCTTTGAGGACAACGCCGATGCTGATTACATCTTGAGGGGTGCTCTCTAGTTGTGAAAAACTTGGTATCAGCGTATGAAGTGAAAATAAAATAGGGTTGATGTCTTACT